>ONZH01026647.1:0-19391 GCA_900303285.1 Rhinella marina
TTTGCGCACTCATTAAAATATTTTCACAACAAGGACTAAGAGCCCTCGATGGGAGAGCTTTGTGTGGGGGCCTGTTATAGGGAAGAGATGCGGCCCTGCGGGCTCTAGCTGCCTTCTACCATGAGCCTCTGGCCAGCCCACGGCCTCTTCCTGCCTTTTTGCGGTCCTACGCATCCCTCAACATCCCCACTGCTTTACCTGCTAGACATGACACTGGGCCAGGTCGGGTCACTGACATCTCAAGCGCCAACAATTTGGGCATTTTAAGGCTTCTGCATGTGTTTTGAGTTGTTTTTACATTTTAAAGAAGACATGTCTGACCACATCTCACACACACACACACAATGACAATTAGGGGTGGGGTCTATTTGCTTTCCCTTTGCCTATGCCATCTGTGGTTGTCATAGGCAACGTGATTTAAGGGGTGCAGAATTTTATCTTCTTTTTTGTCTAGTTTGGCTTGGGGTCCATGGCAATGTAGAGGAAAGAAGGTTTCCTTGTATGGTCTCACTTTACAGAGAGGTTACTGTCACGCGAGGTCGGCGTCGTGCTCCCTCTGCACGACGTCGCCGGACCTCTCCGCCCCCTTAGAGACGAGCAATAGGGAATTGAAGTGCTGGTCTTGTCAGCCAGCACTTCATGAGTTAATTCTCTGTTTGGGTTTAGCCATGTGGTGCTGATCACACCACATGGCTACTTTACATATTGTTTGGACAGCTTGCTCCGCCTCAGGTCATGTGATGCTGGCCACATCACATGATCCTGGGCGGGCTATTTAAAGATGGCAACTGCCTCACTCAGATGCCTGTGATTAGTCTTCTGAGATCAGTGCTGTGTGTTGGACCTTGCTGTTGGATTATTGGTGTATTGGATTTTGGCTTTGGACTTAGACTACGCTTTTGTGATTCCCCTCGGTATTTGACGTGACCTCCTGTTCTTGACTTGGCTTGCTGACGATTCTGCTGTTGTGTTTGTTTCTGTCTGTGTTCGTCTTTCCCTGTGTTCCCTTCCCTTCCCTGTGCACGTACTCAGCATAGGGACTGTCTCCAAGTTACGGTTTTGTCGCCTAGGGCATCTACTGTAAGTAGGCAGGGAAAGAGGTGGGGTTCAGACAGGGCACACTATCCCTTGTTTCCCTGTCGTGACAGTTACATTGTCTTTGGAGTGTATTGTTGAGAGGCTGTGATAGTGGCGTAATAGTGCGACTTGGGCGCGTTATATGCACCCAGACATGCTTCCCCTGCTGTCCAAGTTGCATTCCAGCAGTGTTGTCATCCTTTTCTGAGGTTTCAGGGTGGACTTGGTGACCTCCAAGTGGTCGAATTGAGATTTCCAAGTGGCGAGCATTTTTTTCCCATAGACTTTAATGGGATTCGATATTCGGTCGAATAGTCGAATTTCGCGGTCTATTCGAATCGAATTTCGAACTTTCGAATATTTCACTACTCGCTCATCTCTAACAACTAACAATTGATCAACAGTGCCTCGCCATTGCGAGGCTTCAAGCCGGATGTTCTCAGACAGCAGTGGCCGCTGAGCTTAGACTGTCACAGAGTGTCATCGGCAAGTTGCATCAGAGATTCAGGGAGATTGGAAGGGTCTCAGAGAGGAATAGAAGTGGACATCCTTTGGCCACATCCCACACTGTTGTTATTGTGAACAATGCCCTATGGAACTGGATGATGAATGCCACACAACTCCAGGCACATTTAAGGGAGGTGAGAGGCACCCAAGTGTCACATCAGATTATTCGAAACCATTCATTGTGGTCTGCATGCTAGACAACCTGCAAGGGTACCTGACCACACCACCAGGCACAGGCATCATCATCTTACATGGGATGGGGGGGCCATCTACGCTGGACGAGGGACCAGTGGGCCTTAGTGCTGTTCATTGATGAATAACATCATTAATCCAGTCATTGTGCCTCTTCACAAACAACACAGGCCAAATTTCATGCTCTTGGACGATAATATGTCAGGTAATTGAGGTTGCATCATTAGGGAACGGATGCTGGAGACTGGGGTACCTCAAATGGAGTGGCCTACACTTTCTTACGACCTGAATCCCATTGAAAACCTATCAGCTGAGTCGCCGTGTAGAGGCTTGTAAGTCTGTACCCCAGAACCTTAGTGACCTGAGGGCTTCTTTTCAAGAAGATTGGGATGCCATGCCTTAGCAGACAATAAGTCAACTTGTGAACAGCATAAGACAATGTTGTCAAGCTGTAATTGATGCTCAAGGCCACATGACAAGTTATTGAGACATTCACATTTTTTGTGGGGAAATACCACTGTTGTTGGCTTTTGTTTCAATAAATTGTTTGAGATGAGGAAATCACCATTGCATGCTTCTACTTAAATGCTATACTTTCATGATATTATATAATTGTAGCAGGAACTTTTTACGTTTTCCATCAATTTCACCCGAAATATCCCTAACTTTTTGTGAGTAGTGTACTGTATGTATATACAGGAAAGGACACAGCACACAATCAACCCCGTCCCTGAGACATTGTTGCACAGTGTGTATCACTGGTGACTATTACAGTCAGTCATTCCCACCCAATGTGATGCTCTTGATGACTGCTGCAGCAGGCCTGCAGCCTCTCCAGTCTCTCTTCCTAAATGAGGTTGCTCACTTAGGCAGCATTTGGCATGGCTACTGCAGTCCTAGTCAGAACTGGATGACTCCATAGGTCCCAAGGTGCTACCTACGTACAAGAACTAAGGCCCCTCTCCTCACTTCACTGCAATATCTCCTGCAGCCGGAATGAGATGTTCGTCTTCCCGCCGTGCAAAAAGACCTTGGTGGCAGTGCCAAAATTCAGCTGGCCAATAAGCAGAGCCAGAAGCAGCTCATCTTATTGGCCAGCTGAATTTGCTGACAGACAGGGAGCCAGTAGGAACTTGACATTGTTCCTGCTTCTACTGGATTACAGACTAGAAAGTCTGCTAATGAGTTATTGCGTTGAAAAGGAGATGGGGCTATTCAGCTGGGCCAGGCCCCCTGTCCTCACTGGCCCCATGGCAAGGACGTGGTCCACGTCTATTGACAGTATGCCACTGAAAGAAGCATATCTACCTATCTATCTATTTTATAATCTATCTAAAAGCAAACAAGGACTACAAGTAGCAGCACACTGCCTTATGCACAAAGACACATTCAAACACTGAAGAAATGGATAAATGTAAACTGCATTACTGCTATGCTTACTCTATGAAAATGAGAAACTCTTTGCGTGTATTTTTCATCAAGAATATGTTGGGCCTGTCTACCAGTGACAAGGTGGCTTCTAACAGACAGGACCTACAGTAACAGTCATGTCTTTCCTGGGCTTTTGGACTATAAATTTCAGGGCAATGTAGAATAGAGCTATGGGATACTCTGATTAAAAGCACCAGGTAGATGGGCGGGAGTGTATAATCTACAAATAATCTCTATACAGTGTAGGCAAATCCCCGAAATGTACAATGCAAAAGAGAGTTAGACAAGCACTTCCAAACTATATATAAATGAAGTACAAGTACACACTACCATGGCTATAATGCAATAGCAAACAAGGACTACAGGTAGCAGCACACTGTTTTATGTACAGACACATGTAAACATTGAAAACATGAATAAATATAAACTGCATTACTGCTATACTTACTATTGTAAGTCTGGTCTAACTTTCGTTTGCATTATACATTTGGGGGAGTGGCTTCACCTATTTAGATTTTCGCACTCCCCTTCGCATCTAGTGCTTTTAACACCTTCACAACTATTTTAATATTCTGTAACTAGTCATTGTGTGTTGGTACAGAGCAGGAGATATTAGGCAGTGGGCATATTCCAAACAGGTGCACTGAGTTACACAATGTGTGCAGCTGAGTGTGTCACCCTGACCTTTGATTTTTTTTCAGCTGCCCATCCTGATCTGCCTGTCGTCACTCCTGACCTGTACATTTTTACATGTGTATCCTATTTCTTTTCTGGTTTATTCTTAATGGGTTTCTGCTTGCAACCTGTGGGATAAGAGGCCCTTTCTTCTGGCAATAAATGTAATTTTCTTTATTTAAAAACTTAAATATGATAATTTCATTATCATTATCTCTATACATATTAGGTCTATTGTCTTTATTAATAAGTCCCCGAAACGCGTTTGGTTTGCAGGTCTAAAGACAATAGACCTAATATAGAGGCACCAGAAGGATTATTGCAAAATATTTCCCAAAAAAGCAAGATCCAAGTTATCCATTACTTCTGGCTGATAAAGTACAGCGTCTCCGCATCTATTATTCCAGGACCACAATCACTTACACGTGGGACGCCACGTGAGACGCTGCCCGGAGCGGAGAAAAGAACGCGCAGCAGAACAGCATCTTGCTGCTAGCGCTGATGCTGACCTGACCACCACCCGCACCTCCGGCCAGAAACACTCTGCAGCGCGATCCCAGGAAGGGGTAAAGTAGTAAAAAACTATTGTGCACATTTTACTCAAGGTACCCTGGCATTTATAAGAGCATTAAGAGGCACATACAAAAGACTACTCTTTTTTATGAACATTATTTTTATGAATATTATTTTCTTATCATTATTTTTATATATATTTTTTATATAGATATTTTTTATATATATTTTTAATATACATTTTTTACATTTTCTTCTCAGCGCTGAGATTATATGTTTGTCTAACTGAAATAAAGAAATAATATAATTTTATACAACCACAGTGGATTTCAATTTTATGTCATATTTCTATTACCAATATATTCACCTAAAATACTGAGACATAGGTATTATTAATTAACAATTTGTGACATGTCTGGGTGAGGCGTGTGCCCATCATAATTCTATATATTACTTTGTTTTTCTTCTACGGCGAAGGGTAAGCCGCTGATTGGCGCACCTCCGTTCCATTGTATATTATTTGGTGAGCCACTATTTCTTCTTGTGTATATACTTAAAATATACTTTAGTTTTCAAAAAACTTTTGCACAAGGGCTCATGCACACGGCTGTATGTTCAGTCCACATCCAATCCAAATTGTTTGAGGACCCATTCATTTTAATGAGGCTGCAAAACATGCTGACAGCACGCTATGTTTCTGACCCACAAAAAAAGATAGAACATGTCCTATTCTTGTCCGATTTACGGACAAAGATAGAACATTTCGAGAGGAGCTTGAAAAAAATGGTGACATGGCACCATGCATCCGTATTTTGCAGATCCACGATTTGCAGACCGCTGTGCTTCTTCATACAATCATAACTGAAGGAACATGTCTTTTTTGGGCTTCTCTACTGTCTCTTTCAGCCATGTTATTCCCTGTTTCACCTGCACAGCTAGTAGAGATGAGCGAATCTTCAAAAATTCACTTCGGCAAATTTATAACAAGATTAGTTTTTAATCCGAATTTATTCGGTTGAAGTTGCGTTAAAAAAAATAATTGCTGTTTTGCGAACACTTCTGCACAAATTACGAACATACAGTCTAAGCGTTATTAAAAGTACGCTACTGAACTGAATATGTAAGCATTAGCGTACAAAGTGTGTACAAATCCTTATTGTACTATTGACTCGCAATTGCGCCATATGCACGTATGTACGCCGCAGCGTACAGTCCTCAGAGGCAGTTCATATGAGCTAGAAAAGTAAGGTGCTAGCTATCCGACTAAGTGCATAATTTACCAAACACACCATACAATAAGTGCATAACAGGACACATTGCAGTACCTGAAAAAGAATACACACAATGGTCTAAAGTGCTTGAATGTTGCTGAACCTGTAAAAACATTATTGCTAAAATACTGCAAAGACATAATTATGCAAACATTGTAGTGCAACCAATTTCACATTTGCAAGCATAATAGGCTCAGATATACGTTTGAGTCTCTCCTCATGGCTGCTTGGCATAAAACACTGGAACACATAGTCCAAAATTCAATTGTAATCCACGTGAGGTAATTTTGTAATCCAAAGAGGTAACGTGTAATCCACATGGATAATATAAAATAGCAGCAAATAGAGAACCCTTTTTGCAAAGGGGGCTCCCAAATAACCTGAGAAGGGGGGAAAAGGAAAATAGGTGCGCTTAGGCGCAACTGGGAATTTTCTGCAGAATGGGGGGGGGGAGTCCTGATAAGCCATGTCCATCTGGTTGAGAGTCAAACAGGGGGCAATAAAAACAAGATAAATTAAAAACAAGTGCCAACTAGCTCTCACCCGTCAGGTGCAGTCCATGTTGTAGCTCCCATAGGTTCAGACCATGAGGTGTCCTTTAAATCAGCCAGACAGAAACAGCCAGTTGTAGAAGGGTTCCTCAGATGAGGGACCTGAAGTCTGACTCCTCGCTGCTACTGCTGCTGAAGGACATAAGAGGACGCTCCTGCCTCCTTTAGGGCACGCTGGCTTCCCGTGGTTGAGCTCCACTGCCCTCTGCTGCTAGAATTTGTACTTGGGTGGTGGTCACACTGGTGAGCGCTGTTGCCACTTGAGCCTTCACCTTTCTGGATCCTCCTGCCGGGACAACAGGGGTAAAGACTTCTGGCTCCAGTGGTCAGGCAAGGCTGCACCCAAGGAAGAACCGCCAGCTCCCCTGGCTGCTGCTGACTTCATTTTCCATGGTAGCTGGTACTGGATCACCGTGGACCGGAAAGTGAAGGATGATGTAGTCAGCTGACCCTGGTGAAAGGACTGTGGTGGTGGTGGCAATCCAGGGTCAGAGGCTCCGCCTGTGGCTTCTCTCTGAAACAGAGGGTGCCATCTGGTGACTCTTGTAGGCAGCGCACGCGTCCTGTGGCTGCTGGATCATCCGGACTGGTCTCGGCTGGCGATGCAGGTACCAGGGGCTTTGACAATAACGTTACCCTGGTAGCAAAGGGGCCTTTCAGGGATGTCATGGGGGTATATTCTACATGATCCCCCACGTATAGGCTGTCATGGGCTTGGGGCAGGTAAGACCGTTTCACAGACCTTGCGGCCCATGAAGTACTCCTTGCCGTCCTCGTCATCTGCAAGGAAGCCACTGCCTGACTCCACTGAAAACCAGAGGATGGTTCCTTTACACCGTTCCAGCGTAGGGTCTTCCGGCCTCGGATGGTGAAGCAGACCCAGTCCTCCACCGCTTTCTTATAGTCCCATAGGGTCTTGACGTGGGCCATCACTGATGCAGGCACGATGGGATTCTGCCGCATGGAAGGTATTCTCCTCCTGGGCGATGGAGTGGACACTCCAGCTGCCTCCGATGTCCCATGCGATTCTCGGGATCACTTGTGCCACTCTGATATCCTCGGGCCTCTCCAGTGGTTCGGGCTCGGTACCCCACACCATCTCTCCCCACTTTGGGCGTAGTTGTTTCGCCATGCTGTATTGTTCACCGCTGGCTTGAACTGGAGAGGAGGGCAGAGTAATGAGGGAGGAGTCTTCACTCCCTATACTTGCAAATAGATAGTTCCTGGTGGGCGGGGCTGTTTTTTCCCGCTTCTGAGGGTAGTGTATCTTCACTTTCCCGCTCTTGAGGGGGTGTATCGTCATTTTCCCGCTTCAGGGGGCCGGGGGCAAGAAGAATGCGTACATAGCATTTGCGTTCAAAATTTTAATAATATTTAAGAATCGTACGAAGCGAATCTGAATAAATCCGGATTCGGTTTGGAGTAGGAAATAAGGATTCGTAAGGAATATATGAAGCGGCGAATAGATTCGCTCATCTCTAACAGCTATATACATTTCACTCAGAAGCTGGGTTCTCTCCCTTCTGTGAAATCTGCCAGCACTATACTGCTGTGATGTCCTTTCCTTTACCTCACACTATGTCTTCCTCAAACGCCCGTCGTGCTGTGACTGTGCACAACGTGAGGACATCAACACTCTGTGACTTCACTCTGTGCGCATCATGTCACAGCAAGGTAGGAAGAACAGGAAGGGCGCTAGATGTGAGGAGCAGCGGCAGTGTCCGGAGCAGGAGAGATAAGTTGATTTTTTGTTTTAATCTGCACTGCTATCTGATTAATATGGGGGTCTGATCTGAGGTCTGAATAGGGGACTTATGCACATTGGGGTTCTGATCTGAGGTCTGAATAGGGGTCTTATGTACATTGGGGTCTGATCTGAGGCCTAAATAGGAGTCTTATGCACATTGGGGTCTGATCTGAGGTCTGATTGGGGGTCATTCACATTGGGGCTCTGATCTGAGGTCTGATTGTAGGTCACAATCCCATTGGGGGTCTAATCTGAGGTCTTATTTACATTGGGGGTCTGATCTGAGGTCTGATTGGGGGTCTTACTAACACTGGGAGTCTGATCTGAGGTCTGATTAACATTTTGGGGTTGATTGTGGCTATGAGCTGTGATCTGATGTGATCTGAAAAATATTTTTTTCTTATGTTCCTACTCTCAAACCTAGGTGTGTCTTATGGGCAGGTGTGTCTTATAGGGTGAAAATTATGGGTATTTCTGGAGTGTAATAATATTACAGGTTATATTTATTAGATTTCTGGAGAAGGTTCATTGATCCAGGAAGTTTTTTTGATTGACTGATTGGAGTCAGGAAGGAATTTTTTTCCCTAAAATGAAGAAAATTGGCTTCTACCTCACAGGTTTTTTTTGCCTTAATCTGGATCAATTTGCAGGATAACAGGGTGAACTGTGCACCTCTTGCTTTCATTCCAGTTCATCGTTCTCCCAACCACCGGGACATGCAACATTGAACAGTACTGACATCTCGGCCTAGGCGCGTAGCAATCTGCTAGAGTGATAAAACAAGATCTCAGTTCAAGGATTCTGCTCCTCTCAGTTTGCGACAAGTGACGATAACTGGCATGTCGACAAACAAGAGGCATCACACAATCGTCTTGTACAACTTGATTAGATTTTTGAAGTTTCAAATGGCTAAAAAACATTGCTTTCAATCTGTGTTTTTATGCCTCTCCAACACGCCACAGTTTGGGTATAGATGCTTGAAAATTTGATCACCTGGAAATCTTAGCAACACCAGCTACTTCCTCGATTTTAATAACTTTACAACTTGTCCTTCATAGTGTTGTAATTTCAATGTTGAGGAATGTACATTGTAATGCAGACATATCAGAGGATAACATGTTCATGTCCCCTAGTGAGACATACAGCAATACATTACAATAATAAAAATAGTGTTTGAAAAATCTTGAAAAAAATAAATAAAAAACAATCATTCACTTACAAACACCTTTATTTACATAATTAAAACTAAAGCTATACTTAACTCCTTAATGTCCATGTCATGTACCTGTAATTCAAATGTGCTAAAAGGGTTGTATGGAGCAGGCTCACAATCTCAGCTTCGCTCTATATGCGGTGGATGTCAGCCGGTTTGGAGATTACATCAAATCCAGTCATTTAACCCCTTAGATGTTAACAGTGACCACAGCATCTGTGGGGATAGAAGGAGGAGCCCCCAAGGCATAATTGTGGGTCCCTGATCAGTTGCTATGACAGCCTGGGGCCTTGTGAAAGCATAGTCTGACAGGCAGCCTGTAAAGATCCCATAGACTGCAATAGTATTGCAGGCTATAGGACAAGCAATCAAAAGATCCCATGTACAAGTCCCCAAAGGGGACTAAAAAGTACGGTAAATAAAGTTAAAAAAATGCTAAAAATATAAAAAACATAAAAATATTAAAAACTGATCACTTCTTTCCCAATTTTACACATAAAATAAACAATTAAAGAAATTAACATAATTAGTATCACTGAGTCCAAAAAGGTCTGAACTAATAAAATATAAAAGTAGGGTGCATTTGGAAAGTCTTCAGCAAGTTTTCGGTTCCCTCAGCCAGAGAAGTACTATATGCTATGGGCTCTGCGCCACTATACAGCGCGGACGAACTATTTGAGGACAGTCAGCAGCTACTGGAAAGCCACGAGGTGGGGCAGAAATCCGCTCCTTCCAGTAGGTGGTCAAGTACTGATGAGGAGAGTGTAGTGGGAGGTGATGTTGAGAGCGGTTAGGCTTTGTACACCGAGACAGTTGAGGAGGACATTAGCGACGTGCAAACTGTAGTTGATGATGATGTAGCCAATTGCACTTGGGAGCCGGGTGAAGCAAGGGCTTCATCATCATTATCATCATCTGCAGACGAGACTGACAGCTTGCGCATCAAGCAGCGGTGCAGGCAGCAAGTCGGTAGTGTGGCCGTTAGTCAGCGGAGTGGCAGCAGTGTGAGGTCGGGAGCCAAACGAGCAAGGGGTAGACCACACTCTTCGCAGGTGCTTTCCAGCCTTGAAAAGAGCGGCGCAGGGGCTCAGCCAGGCAGCGGAGGCACCACTCAGTCAGTGCGGAGTCTTGGTGGTAAAATCGCCTACTCGGCAGTGTGGAAGTTTTTTGTTAAGACGCCTGAGGAGGTGAACATGGCTATATGTAGAATCTGTGGTCAGAAAGTGAAGCGTGGCCAGGGTGCTGTTAAAGAAATTTAGTTAGTGGGTGAACACAATTGTGCTAGGGTTGTATATTTCATTATTAGGTGGTCTCCATCTCCTTATATCCATATCTCTTATATCTTATAATCTCTAAGCTCCATTAGATGTCACATATGCTTAAAAATAAAAATGACTCATAATCACTTGATATGTCTGTAGGAAAACAGGAACTTAGCAGAAGTTAATATACGCATATGGAATTTCCCAGATAGATGAAGTAATGTGTTGGCTGCCATTATAACATTTTTGATTTGTTGTTCAATGTAAACTTGTATGATTGTGATTGGACATATTAAAATTGATGACAAAGGGGGGTGTGATTACACCATCATGTATTTCTAATAAAATTAGCTCCCTGGGTGTAACCAGGAGAGATCTGCATGATCAGCAATGAGACTGGACGTGCATTTCTTGTGCTGTGGCCGCACCCTCTTACCATGAAGGGGGAAATTTAACATAATTTGAACACCACAGACAACTGAGTATTAAGTCTAATTTGGGACTTATCCTAAATTACATTAACATTGTGGTGCCGAAACCCGGGAAAAATCCATCAGATATCCAAAGGGACGATCGTGGAAGAGCTTAGGTCATTATGGCAACTGGGAACTGCACCTTCAAATACACAGTTAAGATATTTTTCTTACTTTGTGCCTTCCTACTTTTCATGACCACTGTTCGATTATTGTCCTTTTCGGAATCTTTGAGATTTTAAAAGAACACCTCCTTGTCTGTGGTATAGAGTGAATGGCATGTCTGAAACCTAGGTGTATGATGAGAGTGACGGAGATTGCCTGTGTTTTATAATATGCCATGATAGAAATTAAGGAACTGGGAAAAAGAGGAAGTTAGAATATCAAGAAAGAGATTTATTTCAATGCCTGCATTTAGTTAGTATTTAAAGTGCCCATCTCTGTGATGTCTGCAGATACCCAACACCAACCCAATCTCTGCAAGAACTGTTTGATGTGAGCGGAGTTGGAAGCCCAGTCCAGGACTGGGAGGATCGGTCTGCAAGAACTGTTTGATGTGAGCAGACCGATGATCCTGCAAGAACTGTTTGATGTGAGCAGGTGGTGAGGCGAATCAGGGTATTCGCGCGTAGTGGGAGAAGGGACGGATCCACTCTTCTCCAATGGGATCAGGAAGTCGAAAGGCTCTGAAAGAGGGGCGCCCCTCAAGGAGGGAGGTGACTGCAGTGGATATCATAGAGAGGCAGAAGAGGAGGAGGGGCAGTGAGAGATGTAAGCAGAATATTCAAAAAAAGCAGGCATGTCAAGAGATGAGAAATCTGGAAAGCTAGATGGTTGAAATCTGGAAAGTTCCACAGTGAGAGAAGCAGCGCATTCGTTGAAGGTTAGGCAGGTGAAGAAGGTAAGAGCAGGTGAGGAGAATGTGAGAGGCTGGTCTTGATGCAATGGTTCAAAGGTGGCATAAAGAGAATGATGGAGAAAGAATTGGGAAGGGAACACATATATGTATATATATATATATATATATATATATATATATATATATATATATATTTTTTTTACTTTTAAAAAGCAAAGGAAAGAGTTAAACATGAGTGGAGTGAAAAAAAGAGGAAGTACTGGCTGCTGCTTTGAGAGGGACTTAAACGGCATTTTCTTTGTCTTCCGTCTCTTGTGGGGTCCCCGATAGTCATAAATGTATCATTTCTGTAGAAGAGGAGGATGAACCGCGAAGAATCAGATTCTTATCAGAATCTGATTATTTGATAACATAGAATTGCAGTAGTTCCCATTTCAGATATTGTTTTGGCAGATGTGGTAGTATTTGAAAGAAGATGTGTCAGTATATACTGCTGCCATTAGTGATTAGTAAAAAAAACCCTATCTTTAAATGAAAAAATTATTAAGTGTTTATTAATTATTAAGTTTCAAAACTTTTGGTTTGCTTGAGAATGCTTGGCTTCTTTCCCAGACTTTGCGGTTCGTGAAAAAGAGGAAGTATGGATAATGTCTGTTTTTTTTTTTTTAAAGTAGATTTTCTATTAGAATTTAAAGTTAAGGTATCGATAATAATATCCAGGAAAAAATTTAGAATTGAGTCAAAAAAGAAAATCCACGTGGTAAATAGATGAGATCATTCTTACATTATTTTTCATTTTTGTTTGTTTGCAAACTAAAGATTTTGTGAGTTTTATTTTATAGCCCGAATTAATGGACATCAAGGAACCCTGTTGTTTTTCCCAAATGTTTAATTTGGTGGGGATTGTGCCTAATCTGTTTTTTTAGGAGTGAAGAAAAAGACCAAGAAATCCTAAAATATTCAGCAGATCTGCATAAAATATCATTTTCATTGATTCTGTGCTGAAAACTTTTCATGGAGTCATGCATATATTTTTTTGAGTTTTTATTGGAGCTCCAATGCATACTGTATTTGTTTGTGTGTGAAGTGTGTGATGAGCCCGTGTCTGTCTTTGTTTGTAATCATTATATGTTTCATGTTACACATCTAGCTAGAAATGATCAAAAAAAGGAGAAGTTACATTTTGCCAAACGACAAAGGGTGTGGTGACAATGACGTAGAATTATATTATACAGAGACAGCCTCTTGTGTTCCTCCCTAAACACGGATAGTGTGATATGTCACTAGAGTTGGAGAAAGAGAAAAAAAAATGAAATTGGTTCATTTAATTTTAACAGGTCACATAAGCGTGCAAGTGGGAAAAATTAAGACAATAAGATTGGTTTGTTTTAAAAAACGTTATTAATATGTGGTATTCAGACAAGTGTGTTTATAAGAGGTCTGCAAACAAGATCATTAAATAAGTATAATAATATGTGGTAAAATCAAATGAAATGTCTGAAGTAACTGTGTCACCAAGTGTTTCATCTGTCAATGAAAACTAGATGATAGATAAGGTTTTCCGATCGGTTTTTATTTTCAGATTATTTTGTTTTATTTTCTGAACATGATGGGAGCATTTGATTTGTTTGAAGAAAAAAAAGTAACAGCATTTGAAAAGTATTAAGATAATTGTTTTATAACAGTCATGTGGGCCATGAACACGGAGATCTGGAGGAGATACAGCACTTTGAGCATCTTGAGTTTACAGAAGAATTTCTGCATTTTGATAAGAGGTTGAGTTACCAGACTACATAAAGGTTTAGAGGTCATATGAACTACGGAGCAAGTACATTCAAATCTGATTTGTTTATGATAACTTTGTCAAATATTGAGTTTTCTCTCATAGATGGTATAGATGGATCACACAGAAGACAGGATATGCTGTCAGTGCCTAAACTGATGTTGTCACCTAAATACCACTCCCTTCTGTAATGTGAGTACAGGAGGTAGAGCTGAAGGCACTCACTGAGGCTGGTAAGATGGTTGTGGTCAGATAACTAACATTTATATAGATTTCATATATGCCTTTGGTATCTTCCATGATTATGGTCTGATCTGGGGGAGCAGAGATTTTGTTGGATCCATGGGAAACCCATGAAGAGTGCTGTGTGAGAGTTGTTTTATGCCCTGATGCTGTCCAGAAGAAGAAAAAAGGAAAAAGACAACAAGTTGGGAGATTAAACTGCTATAACTGCAGACCTCCAGCCAATACCTGAAGCCAACCTAAGGTTTACGTGACTTGGCCAACCCAGGCCCAGAAGACCTCTAAAGTAAGAGCAAGGAGTGATAACAAGCTCTGGAGGGTAGGTAAAATGGTGCCTTCTCAAGTGCACTCTGCCCGTTGATGATGAATTCAGAACATGGGTTGATGTATGTGTCAGGAGGAGATATGGTGGGAATTCCAGGGTCCAGCAGCGCTGCCACCAGGTTTGTCCAAGGTTACATGTGTGCCTGTAATAATGTTGGAAGAACTTTGAGAGTTCCAGAAAGGCATATACCTAGGCCATCTTGCCTATTTCAGAGATTGCAGATGGACTGCATTAAGTTTCCAAAGGTGGGGCAGCATGAATATGTCCTTGTCTATGTTGATCTATTTTTCAGGAAACACCTGGTCTGTAGTAAAAGCAAGAGTAAAAGAAGATACTGGCTGAGGTAGCAAGTAGAGAAATACTGGATGTAGAACAAGCCTTTTGACGCTTTTTGTCTTTCCTAAAGTGGTAGGAGCCCTTATAGGTCAGCTCTGACTGTTGAACATAAACATGTGTGTAATTCCTTTCCAGATCTGGACTCAAAGACTAGTACCTAGTTCATATAAAGGAAAGTTTGGATCCCAGATTTGATGGTCCCTAATGAGTGCTGTGTTCACCATTCCAACATTGGTGAAGCCAAACATATTTACATTGATAATATACTTAATGCTTATGAAGTTTGCAAAATGATGAGAGATTATAGAATTAGCAAATAATCCACACAGTGAGAGGAAAAGTGGTGTGGACTCACTTGGATATTGTTTAATCAGGATTGGATTATTGAGTAAAGTCTGAGTATTACATCTTTGCCCCATTATGTTCATTATGTTCTAATTTGTGTCCTAACTTCACTAACAAAGGTTTAAGCAGATTTAAAAAAAAAAAAAAAAAAAAAAACTGGCTGATCTATAACATACTGAAAGAATAGCAACCCACTTGGCAAGTATCGAGCAATCGAAAAATGATGTGGTATGTGAAACGGATGCATATAGATGGCTGCCACTTCACCGCTCAGTGGTCTGTGCCTTAGCTAATCATCCCTGAGTTTGAAGAAAGAAAAGAGGTCCTTTACAGGTTCCATTACAACGTGTACCGGAGCAGATTTTATTGAGAAAGAGGAAAAGATCATACTATGCACATGTCATGATAAGGATGGTATGGTTTGGGTGGCTGCTGAAGTGGAGTATACTAAGAGGTTAAGGGAGATTTATAGAGCCACTAATTCTAAGAAAGAATTGTCCATTGATTAGACTGATTTGCTGTGTTGACTGAACCCAATTAACTGATTTAGTTAAGTAAAATGATAGGTTGATGGTTGATGCTCTCTTTGTAAAATGATACTAAATTTGTTGTTTCTGATTAAATTGGCAGTAAGGACAGAAAGAAGATATTATCATCATCACCTGACTTTAATAATAACCTGTATACTGAATGTGAATCATGGAGAATCTACAAGAGAGGAATATACATATATACATCAATCCAGCCTGTGAATACTAAACCTGACGATTCAGATGAGAACTAAGACATCCTAGACGTGACAACTTTGAACTCTGATGATTATTGGACATTTTGCCTCGCTTCTGATTGTGCCCCTGTGCTGTGCAGGGAATAACTTGGAATAACTTAAAGGAAAATGCAGGGAAAAATGCTAAGTGTCCAGTGGAGTCTACCATAGATGATGAATGGCTTATCAGCCCTGATCTGGGGAATCCAGTCAGAATGTAGTCATTGGGGGAGTCCTCTGGATACCTAAGCAGGCTGTGTACAAGAGGAGGAAGACACTTATTTACTTGTGTCTCCTTCTCCATCCCAAAAAAATGTCTACGTTACTGTATACCTTTTTTTTTTTTTTTTAACAATGGAACTCAATGGTGACTGATGCCACTGACATCCATCAGAGGCATCCCTTTAATATAGATGGTAATGTTTGGTTTCCCATATAGATGATCGTCAATATCAGATCGACGGGAGTCTGACTTCCGGCATCCACACTGCTCAGCTGTTTGAAGAGACATAGAGCTTGTCTCACTTGAATGTGACAGTGTGTAACTACAACTGCTCCTTCCTATTGAAGTGAAAGGGACAACGTGGCTGCAATGCAGACGTCAAGTAGGTAGACAGTGAAGAAATCACCGCGCTTATACAGGTGCTGTGTTCTCTTCAAACAGCTGATCAGTGGGGGTTCCGGGTGTCATACCACTGCTGACCTGATATTGATGACCTAACCTGAGGAAAGGTCATCAGTACTGGAAACCGGACAATCCCTTTAAGACAATGTGAATGGTCTGCCATGATGCTGCCCCCTATATTAACCTCTTCTACCCCGGGCCAGTTTTCACCTTCCTGCCCAGGCCATTTTTTGCAAATCTGACATGTGTCACTTTATGTGGTAATAACTTGGAACGCTTTTACTTATCCAGGCCATTCTGAGATTGTTTTCTCGTGACACATGTACTTCATGACAGTCATAAATTTGAGTCAATATATTTCATATGTAAAGGTAAGCTCCAGCTCACCTGTACCTTAATTGTACCGCACGGTTGTAGTCCAATTCCCGACCTTATTGTAATCCACAAAGTGAAAACCAGCACCGTTCTTAAAAGCTGTGATGATCCTTTATTCTTGAGTACAGCAAGCACATACAAATAATCACGGAACCCTGACTGTAAATGCGTTTCAGACAAACTACATGTCCTTAATCTCTTAATAATATAAAAATGAGTTTCTGTCTGTCTGTTCTCTATGCGCGACCAAACTACTGGACCGATTTTCACCAAATTCGGCACACAGGTACATCAGGTGTCCGGGAAGGTTTTAGACCAGGTCTCATCTCTCTAGGACATACCGTTCCTGAGATATTCCCAAAATATGATCTCCATTAGCCAACATTACAACTGGGAACTTTGGTTTTAAACTCCAACTGCCATTCTCTGCAAAGGCACACACAGGGAGGGCAGGTTTCCATAACAATCAGGTAATTATCAGCAGCTGAGGATCTCATCCATTTCTATTCACTGACACTGTTAAAGGTATTCCGGTTACCATAAATATAACTTATGTTTTTTCTATTACTACAGTTCAGTAGTAATAAAAGATGTTTTCCTCCACTGCTGCCTATTGCGTGGGCTCATAAATAAGCATGGTATTGACCTTTAATTCAGGCCACCCTAAAAGAAGTACTTAAAACCTCCGCCCCAGGTCTCACTAAGCCACACCCCCAACTCTGTCAGGCCACACCCCCTTTCACTCCGCAGCCAACAGAGATTGAAAAAATAAAGGTAAAAATCAACTTCTGTCAGCTGCAGGGATGGGTGGGAGGTTGACTTTCTTTCTGCAACAACACACAGAAAACATTAAATAAAATAGATTAAATACACCCATGCGAAGCGTCTTGCTAATTCCACGCCCCCGACTCTGTCAGGTCACGCCCCCTCCCACTCTGCAGCCAATGGGAATTGAAAAAATGAAGGTAAAATAAACTTCTGTTTGCTGCAGGGGTGGAGGGTGAATTTCTCTCTGCAACGACACACAAAAATTTTAGATGAAATAGACTAATTATAGACTACAACCGTTCGAAGCCTTTTGCTAAGCCACGCCCCGTCTCTGTCAGGCCACGCCCCTCTCACTCCGCAGCCATTCTGCAACGACACACAGAAACATTAAATAAAATAGATTAAATACACCCATGTGAAGCGTCTTGCTAATCCACGCCCCCGACTCTGTCAGGTTACGCCCCCTCCCACTCCGCAGCCAACGGGGATTGAAAAATAAAGGTAAAAATAAACTTCTGTTTGCTGCAGGGGTGGGAGGGTGAATTTCTCTCTGCAACGACACACAAAAATTTTAGATAAATAGACTAATTATAGACTACAACTGTTCGAATCGTCTTGCTAAGTTCATGCCCCCTCCCACTCTGCAGCCATTCTGCACGACACACAGAAACCATTAAATGAAATAGATAAATCACCTATGCGAAGCGCTTTGCTAAGCCACACCCCCACTCTGTCATGGTCATGCCCCCTCCCACTCCGCAGCCAAACAGGGATTGAAAGAATGAAGGGAAAAATAACTTCTGTCAGCTACAGGGTGGGAGGGTGAATTTCTCTCTGCAACGACACACAAAAAATCGTAGATGAAATTGACTAATTTTAGACTACGACCATCAGTACTAATAAAAGATGTTTTTTTCCACTGCTACCCATTGCGGGTCCCCATAAATTACCATGTCATCGACCTGTAATTCATGCCACTCTGACCCCCGCCCCAGATCTCGCGAAACCACGCTCCGACTCTGTCAGGCCATGACCCACTCCGCAGCCCAATGGAGATTGAACAATTGAAGGTAAAAATCAACATCTGTCAGCTGCAGGGATGGGAGGGAGGATGACTTTCTCTCTGCAATGACACACAGAAACATTAAATGAAATAGATTAAATATACCCGCGCCAAAGCAATGTTTTCTTCCACTGCTACCCATTGTGTTTCCTCAAATTACCATAGCATTGACCTATAATTCAGGCCCACCTGAAATGAAGGACTTAACCCCCCCCCCGTGTCCCATTAAACCACACCCCCTCCCACTCCGCAGCCAATAGGGATTGAAAAAATGAAGGTAAAAATCAATTTCTGTCAGCTGCATTGACTTTCTCTCTGCAACGACACACAGAAACATTAAATAAATAGATTGAAATATACCCAGGCGAAGCCTGGTCTTTCTGCTAGTCATCAATATATTTCACCTTTATTTATGAAAAAATTCAAAATTTACCAAAAATTTTGAAAAAATTTGCAATTTTCAAAATTTTCAATTTCTCTAATTTTAAAACAGAAAGTGATGCCTCATAAAATATTTATTACTTAACATTCCCCATATGTCTACTTTATGCTGGCATCATTTTTAGAACAACATTTTATTTTTTAGGACATTAGAAGGCTTCAAATTTTAGAAGCAATTCTTAAAATTTTTAAGAAATTTTTTAACCCTTTCATGCTGAAAGGTAGTTAAAACCTTCCTGCCCAGGCCATTTTTTGCTAATCTGACATGTGTTACTTCATGTGGTAATAACTTTGGAACGCTTTTACTTATCCAGGTCATTCTGAGATTGTTTTCTCGTCACATATTGTGCTTCACGATAGTAGTAAATTTGTGGCAAAATATTTCATTTTTATTTATAGAAAAATACCAAATTTAGCAAAAGTTTAGAAAAATTAGCAAATTTCCAAATTTCAATTTTCTACTTTCAAAATACATTTTTCAAATAAAATACTCAAAAAATAGTTATTATTTTACATTCCCCATATGTCTACTTTATGTTGGCATCATTTT
>ONZH01026648.1:0-11652 GCA_900303285.1 Rhinella marina
AAAAAAACGCATGTCTTCAAATGATGTCATTGGTGGAATATAAAACTGAGAATATCTTTCTTTTATTTGAATTGAATGATGAGTGTTTACGGGGAGGTCTATCATTTTGCCTGCTACTTTCACTAGTGTTGGTAGTTCAAACCTTCAAATACCTCATTCGGTAAGTATCTTCTCCAGTCAAGTACTTGGTCTCTTCCTTCTTGTGGCTGTCCTCAAGATGCTGAGCTGAACCATAGGAATTCTTTTGCAGACACTAAAAAGCAAAAAATGATGGGAGATTTTGGATGAAAGGCCTACAAAATATTGAATGTAGCTCTACTCTATCTGTATGATAGAAGATGTGGATCACACATCCTGGTATTGAGCTATTGTTTCTCAGATCCACGAGCACCATGCATGTCATGCAGATATGCCATCCATGCATCTCTGTGTTTTGCAGATTGCAGTATCAGATACACCCTACATACTGTATTGGGGCTGGCCTGGCATCATCTGATCAACATAGGTCCGGCTTCAGAAATCCCTGATGATCAGCTAATATCAATAGCAGAAGATCTGGACGGGAGAATTGTGGTATTTCTTATAGGACATTCTAATGAATGGCGGCCAATGTAATATATGAAATGCCTGGTCCTCCAAAGTAAGAAATTGATTCTAACCCCCCTTCTCTCCAGTTATGACTTCTATTCACACTATTAGGCCTTATGTACACAGGTTGTTTCGTAATCAACCTATAATTTTAGGTAAGAGTATTTGCATAAGGTTGCACCATCTCTTCGGATTGTAACTCTACTACGGTAATGAGATTCTGGTTCCCAAGTGAAGCCAATGACACATTATTCACTAAAAATAGATCATAGGTCACATTTTGAACACACCTAAATCCTTGATGCGTATATAATAGAGCACCAGTACTATATCTGCATCACCAGAAGACCAAACTCACCATCATATGTGCATCATCCAGGTATGTACCAAAGCTTCTTCTCTTATCCATAAAAGATATAATTTGGTATAATATAATTGGTTCAATATGAAGGGAATGTTCTATGGGAATCAGGGATGCACCACCAATGAGGCCAGGTGAAGCAAGTGCCTCAGGCAGCACCAGGTATTGACCAGAGAGAAGCAGCCGAAGGGCCATGTGTTGAAGGGAAGGGGTTAGTTTAAGAAATTGGCATTGGGGAGGAAGAGGTGCCATTTCAGATTTGGCCTCAAGCAGCAGCAGGGCTTGGTGTACCCCCGATGGGAATATACTATCATCTCAGTGGGGCATCACTTTGAGGCTGCACATGAAGCTCATGATTAATAAGGATCTAGTGCTTGTTTTTACCACCCCTTCTAGGAGAAATGAGGGAAAGGAGGATACTTTTGCTGAGAAAGCATTGTCTATGGGAGCAAAAATGTGGCCAACCCACAACAGAGTCCCCTTCATAGCTGACTTGGCTTTTATGTTCTTGCTTTATTAAGAGATTCACCGTTTCATTTGGGGCATGTAGATCTCATGGAGCATGCGCCAGAGGAAAAATGAATGTTAAAGTCTTCTTCCCATTATAGTGAACTCTTTGTGACCATATGTTACATGAATGCCTATACATTTGAATGTCTGCCATGTAATACCACATTTCTCCTGAGGTGGCCGCTGCAGGGAAACACATGGAGCTTCCCTTAGAGATAAATGTCGATCACCAGCGATTAAAGTAGCTGCACCCACATTGATCAGTTGATAGTGGAGGTGATACCATTCTGAGAAGGGATTGTCATATTTCAAACATGTCAATAGATTTACTCACTGTGCAGTCATGGGGTGTGTGTTGGGGGTGAGGACGCAACTGGGTTCAAGAACAGACAATGTGTGAATCCTATAAATATGTTTGCTGAAATCTGATAAAGTTTTCTCACTCTAATTAAATCAATTCATCACTTACAGGAAAAAGGTTTGACCTCCCAGCTAAACATGACACGGACAATCACCTTGCTGCTGATATCTCTGAGTAAGCTGCAAATATGATATGTTTGTATACTCTGGTGTCTTACTGCAATACACATCCATGTGAAAAAGCATCAGTTTTTACTTTTTATATCACTAGTATTTCATTGTCAGGGAGGTCTCTGCAGATAACTAGTGATGATCAGTTTAGATTTCAGACTCTAGCAGCTCTTTCTCTCCCTTTCAGAGCAGGAAGTCTCAGCACAATCTCAAGCACAATTTATCTTCTAAACTACATGAAACCAGCTACAATACAACTAATCAGCTACATACAACTAATCAGCTACATACAACTAAACTCCTTCCTCTGTATGTTTCTGAAATTGATGAATCTTCCTCAGTGTTAGCTAGGACCAGCAAGTAATACATCAGTGGCACCAACTAGATTGTCCTCACAAGGTGGAACCCACAAAATCATCTCCGTTTGGTGAACCTCACTACATTGTAGCAACATATAATGATGTCCCTTAGGTCATAACATCTGCTAAAGTGGAAACATAGACCTTCCCATTAAAGACTATAGTCAAATTGAGATATGCAGTACGGTGTCTGCATCACGATGGGCAATGGTACAATGTCTGGTCCTTGATGAGCAATGGATATACTCAGTAGTGTCTTCTGTCTGCTCATTAGAAGACAGATACTTCCAAATTAATATTGAATGTTTCAGGTACAGTAGGACATAGTATTGTGGATACCTAGCTATCATTCAATGAGGGACCCTATGGTGTCCAGACCCCACTGTAGTCGCTACCTCAGTAGTCCCACTACTTCCTTTCATCTTATTGCACTGATGACACCACTATATACAGTACCAGTTTCTTTATAAACTCTCCAGTTGTATATTCTTTGGATTCTTCTCTATAATGTACAAACCAATAATTTTTCATTTTTATTTTGTAGGTGTTCTCCTCCCACTCATTGCTGCACGATCAGTCGAACGTAAGGATTTAACCCCATTGTATTCAGTTTGTTCTATGTGATATTCTGCATTACATCATGACTGTTACTATATAAGTCTTATATTTCACTTTCCCCACACATATTTTTCATATATAGTCTTCGGGTCTTCCTACAGCAACCCAAGGGGATTGTGGGAGACACTACATTCCCATCCCTGACTTAAGACTTATGCACACAAACGTGTGTATTCAGTGCCCGTGCTGTGGACCGCAATTTGCAGTCCACAACGCACGGACACTGACATTGGGGCCGCCGCATGCGGATCCCGGACCCATTCATTTGAATGGGGTCTGCAATCCTCATCCGGCGGTCCGCACCTCAAAAATTAGTGCTTGCGCTACTTTTTTGCAGTGCGAAGGCACGGCCAGAAACACCACGGAAGCACACCGTAGTGCTTCCGTGGTGTTCCGATCCGTGCCTCAGCTCCGCCTCTCCGGGATTGCGGACCCTTTGAAGTGAATGGGTCCATGATCCGTGATGCGGGCTGCACACGGCCGTGTGCATTTGCCCTTAGCATAAGGGGAAGGTAGAATGGCTGGGTACTCCAAGCATAGGGTGTACCACCAGACACTAATCCACAGATGGAGTTTCACACCGGAAAGACCACAGCTGCTGGCGTTACTGTGAGATATAAAATCCAAGTGGTCCCCTCACCATGTGAGTGATTTCTATTGTTGAGTGAATCAAAGTTAACAAACTGGAATTTCATTTGAATTTCAGGAAAAATTTGATTTACCACAAATCCAAATTTCCTTGCACTTCGTTGTAACAAATCTGATTATTGTTTTTTCTAAAATTGCTTCTGCATATGTTACAAAGTCAAAGTAAGAAGCCCAGGAATAGAGATGAGTGAATCTATTCGCCGCTTCGAAGATTCAATATGAACCTTTGTTTTTTTCTACACCGAAGCGGATCTGAATCTTTTCAGATTCGCTTTGGAAGATTCTTCTTAAATCTTTGTACGCTAATGCTAAGTACACATCATATAATTTTTACGCTAATGCTACGCATCTAATAATTTATATGTCCACAACTAAGCCTACCACTGGGCACAGCCCCAAAGAGATACTACTACAACCTATAAAGAGAGATGTATAATGCCCCAAAGAAAAACAACTCAATTCAATAGTAAATTATTAAATCTTTATTAAATACTAAAATTACACCACTAAAATGGAGGAGTCCATATATATAGGAGACAAAAGATAAAAGGCAATAAGCCCCACTTTAGGGGGAACTATACACCTGCGTCTAGGCCCAAAATAAATCACATAGGCCACACCAAAAGAATGCCATAACAAAGAATATTGTCCCCAAAGCTCTTATATAAGATTACAAAAAGGTAACCACACACAGATTTACCAAAAAAATAGAGCTCAAAAGAAAGGGGCACAAATGATCATGGCAGTACGTTACCAGCTATAGTAGAATAATCACAGAGGCATCGCAGGTGTAGTCCCCCGTTCACCCGACACGTTTCGCCAGTATGGCTTCATCAGGGGTGACATTTCTTTGTCACCCCTGAAGCCGAAGCTATGGTACTTTTGTGGTCCTAGACAATAATACACTAAAGGTTCGTATGCACTTTGTACACTCATGTATGTATTGGCGGGAATGTTCGCAGAACACCAATTTTTTTTTTAACACAACTTGAACCGAATCTTATCCGAGGCAAATCTTTTAAAAAATATGGCGAATATTCGCCGAAGCAAATCTTGGAAGATTCACTCATCTCTATCCAGGAATGAGGGATCACCCATAATGCTGTGCAGCCAGCTAATCAGCAGATAGCCAGCCCTGCCATATCACAGACCTATAAAAATTCTCTTCCTGCCTGGTCTCTGCCTTGTTCTTAATTATTCTTCATGTTTTTTCTTTTGTAGCCTTATGTTCAGAAGGCAAAGTATATGATCTTTGTGGGACCTCCTGTCCACGAACCTGTGATAACCGGAAGCCTATCTGCACTGGACTATGTGTTCCTGGATGTGTCTGCGGAAGCGGCACTGTGGACAATGGCTTAGGTGAATGTGTGGATATTGTAAAGTGTGATATCTGCAGTGGGAACAAAACACATATCTCATGCGGCAGTCTCTGCCCCCCTCAAATAAACCCTGAGATGCCAGTATTTTGCCCAGCAGTCTGTGTTGAGATGTGCGTCTGTAAACGCGACTATGTGCCCCTGCCTGAAAGCGACAAATGTGTCCTTCCTCAAGATCTCCCCAAAAGTGGCTACAATGTTTAAACCGTCCGATGTGTGTCTTATTAACAATTGTCAAAATGTTATGTGACCTCGTCCAATCATAAGGAGAGGTGTCTGATATAAATAAAATGATTGCAGACATTGATTTTATCTCTTCTCACTGATTCAAAAAACATTCAGGATCTCTGACTAGATCATGGCCACCCAGATTGAAAAGGCCATGTGGTGGACTCCAATGGTGGGTGCATGAGGAGGTAATGAGAGGGCAAGGTGCCTATAGTGCTGAGGAGAGTTGCAGGAGAGACGGCTCACAGTGAATGCACACAGTGGTTCCAGCCCAATCCAGTTTTCTTTCTGCAACATATACAGTACATATAGAAAGTGACTATAACTTCTCTACGAGGCTATCGCACAAATAAAAATGCAAAAAAAATTTTTTTTGCTGCACTCCAGTGTCATTTTTACTCTTTTTATCTTCTATACTCACATCTCTGCAGCTCTGGTCCATTTCCCTTGTATACCTCCCAACTTTTGAAAAGAAGGAAAAGGGACACTAATTTTTCCGCACTAGGTCAAGCCTGTAACTCTGTCAAAACATAACTAAACACTCTGAACCACCAAGTCCCCTGGATGCCCCTTCATAGTATTTATTCCCCCTTTGTGCCACCACACATTAGTTATGCCAGCATTATGTGCCCCCTTACAGTAATATGCCCAGGATTGTGACCCCTTTACAGGCTGTAAAAAAGGGCCCTGGCCCCTGCCCAGACCTGCAGTGTGGAGCTCCGAAAGGGTGAGTAATGATGTAGCAGGAAGCCCACGGATGGCTCTCTGCTTCATCGTTACAGGCAACTGTCTCTGGGAAAGCTACCAGAGAGTGGGACATATCTTGGACATATGGACCGTGGGACAGCCACTCAAATCCGGGACTGTCCCGCCGGATCTGGGACAGTTGGGAGGTATGCCTTAGTACTTATAGGCAGCAACTCATCACGTGTGACCATCATGAATCTCCCAGGATTGCATCATAGTTAGCTCCTGTTCACTAGAGATAAGCAAATTTCCTGAGAATTCATATCGGGTTTGATTCTGTCAATACCTGCATCAGACTCTATTTGGTCCTAATACTGTAAATATGTCCGGAAACAAAATTCCCCAAATTGTCCTGGAAAGTTATCTATGACCTTCTGAGGTCTCCTAGGACTGGATCCAACCCCTTTCAAGCCCTTTAACACTAAGACAGCAGAGTGACAGTGACATATATTTCTACAGGTAAACGGATGGTAGCCGGCGGTAACAAACAGCTGGTTTCACCCCTTAGTGACCACCAAAGGCCTTTTTATGGTGGCTACTAAGGGGCCTTAGGCTGGGCTGACTATTTTTGTCTGAACAAGTCTCCCTTGCAGCGTAGAGCAGGAGCTCGGCCTTCACATGCAAGCCGGACTCCTGCTCTAAAGATCCAGATCACCAGAAGTACCGATCCTGGCCATTGAACCCCTTCTATGCTGCAGCCAATGGTGATCGCAGCATCTCAGTGAGGAAGCTTGTCTCTTTTGCGGGAGCCTGTGTCTTAGCATGATACCCCGGGGACTTAATGAAGTTCCCAAGTCTGATTGCAGTGTATGCCCTATCAGGTGCAGCTTGATAGATTTTCTGTCAGTATAGTACTGACAGTATAATATACTGTACTGGAGAAGAAGTACAGTGCATTATAGAAGCGATCAGAAGATCACTTGTAAGTTAAATAAAAATGGTACTCAATCATAGTATTGATGTTCCCCCACCCAATGAATTTTATGTATGTCAAAATGGTGTCATTAACCCCTTCTCATATAGAGAAGAATAAGAGCCTTTCCAAAGGAATTTGGATGAAATCGTACATTTTTTATTTGGCAAAATCGTGTAAACGTTTTCAGCCAACATAGGCCTTCATCAGACACTTTGCCGCAACGTATTGTAGGAGGAAGGAAGAGATGGGTGCTGTGTAGTACAATTAGTACTGGGGGCTGGCGGCTCATCGCGAGCCAATGAAGGAGGTAAGTATGATTTGTTTTGTTTTTCACACTATTTTAGGTTAAATTCCCCAAGGCTTCAAGGGCAAATCAAATTTATCCTTCGTGGAATTCAATTCACTGATCTCTAATTGCAACATTTGCTATGCAAAGCCAAGCACTGACATCACTGCAGAAGAAGCACGGACCAGGAAGAGAACAGGGTGTTGCACGGGTTATATTATATTAACATATTAATGTGATATGCCAAGTACAAGACTACATCACTGCAGACTCGTTCATTGCCCTCATGAACACAAGTTATTATTGGACTTTCTTATTATGCACCAGTATATGCAATGTATAATCAATGACACAAGATACAAGTCCTGTGATATTCTGTATCCATAACATGTCTCCTTATCCCTAGCCTTGAAACTTGCAATGCAACATAATGTGAACATCTCCGTCACCCCTGTACTCCTGCAGAGGAAGCCCTATATCTAAACAGACCCCACAGGTGTAATCAGCAGTTTCATGGTCTTCTGGCATCAATGGCAAGAAAAGATGGAGATAATACAAAACCCAGATGAGAGATACGTGTAACACATAGATCACATCCTTTTGAAAATCGACCTCAGGGAGACGATTGATCATCCAGTTCCTTAAAAAAAAAAAAAAAAAAAAAAGAAAGCTTAGAATGCGTTAATAAACTTGACATGAGTAAATTTCCTAAATTCAATTCAGGTCTGATTCATCTGAATTGGGCAAGTAGGAATTAATTCTATTTGAATTGAAACTGCTTTGAATGCATGGAAAAATCTTTCTCTCTCAGTAGAGATTCTCTCAAATCAAATTTCATGAAACTTTGACGATTCTGAATTTTTTCAAAAAATTTGGGTCAAATTTCAATTCTAAAGAATTAATTTACTCATCTCTAATGCTCATCTCACTGATTCCTATCACTACTACTGCAATGCTTCCAGGGTCCAACTTCACTGCTATGATTGAGGAGTGAATGGCTGACTAGGGACCAGGAACGCTCAGAACTTTTTAATAAAATTCTTAGTGTCTGGACATCTTGTTTAAAGGAATCGTCTGTGATGGCCAGTGGCGTAGTGTAGGCTGCCAGCGTTCCGTAACCTGTGGACACCCCCTGTTATAGAACCATGCCTCACAGTATGTCAACAATGCCAAAAATAGTACTATATATAAGCCAAATAATACCGCTACACCACAACCATATAGGATCATAATGTTACCACCATATACTGAATAAAAAACAAATAACAAACACTATACAAAAAAAAACAAAACATTATCAACACTATCAACAATAAGACCATGTAGGAGACAAATAATACTTCGAAGACCACAAACAAGTATTACCACCATATAGTGACTGGATATTATGCCATACTGATACTACATATAATACACTATATAAAGGCCAATGTAACCACCATACAGTGACAATAAAAGGTTGTTAATACCAGTTCTACACACGTTCATATAAAGTGAATAGGGATGAGTGAACCCGAACTACAAAGTTCAGGTTGAACTTTGCGAGTTCAGGTACCCAGACCCAAATCCAGACTTTTTCACTGAAGTCCGAGTTCGGGTTTAGTGTTCAGGTGATTTTATTATTTCCCATTACAACAAGGTTATATTTGAAAAATAATAGCATTCTTAAGACAGAATGCAAAAGAATATGGCCATTTACGGGTAAAAAACAAAAACAAAAACAAAAAAAAAACACCTCATCCACTTGATCACACTGCAGCAGCTTCTTCTATCTTTTCGCACATGGGAGAGTGTGGTGACGCCATTGAGCACATTGCAGGTCCTTTGGCAGGTCCTATTCTGTGAAAGTAGAAGAAACTACTGAAGCGCAATCAGGTAGATGAGGAGAGATGAGTTTTTCTAACCCCTAAATGGCCTATATTGTTTTGCATTCTGTTTTAAGAATGAAATTATTATCCAATATAACCACTTTGACCTGAAGTTCAAACTTCCACGTGTTCGCTCATCCCTAAAAGTGAATACAATACAGGTAAATCCACATACTTACAGGTGATCTGAGGCAATGTCATGAGTTATGAAATGGCGGGAATTACAGTATGATGGGAGAGAATTTATATGGTTGAGAAATAAAGGTGTCGACATGAGTGACATTCACTATAAATGCAGCACGGGCCATTGGTGGAGCCCCAGTCAGTGGAGAGGAGCAAAGCGAGGACAGGTAAGTGCTAAAGGGAAGGGAAACATTTCACGTTAAGTGAAAAAATGCAAAATCAAAACAATTACAAATGGGAATTTTTAAGCAATTCCTGAACTTCCATATGGATGATGCCCAGAGGGGCAGAAAGGTTCTGTGTGCTGAGTCAAATTCTTTTTTTTTTGGTCTTTACATCAATAGAAAAAACAGAAATAGCAAAAATTTTCTTTCCACAGAAATCGAAAATAGAAGCTAAAATGTCTCTTCGAGTCTCAACCGTGGCCATGGGTAAGATCAGATTCTGACTTAGATAAACTCATATACTTCTTGGGGTTTTAGAGGCAAATATAGTATGGATAGAGGAGATTTCAATGTAATCTGCCATTTTCATACACAGGAGAATGATTGGGGCTTTTGACCCTTAAGTGGGTTATTGAGGATTTTAATATTGACGGTCTATCCTCATCAGGGTGTGGGGTGTTAAACACCTGATGGAATTGATGGCCTACACTGAGGAGAGGTCATAAAGGTTAAAAAAAAAATTAAAGGCTATGTACACCTTCGGGGCAATTTTTTGATTGCATTTTACACAATTTGGGCTAAAAATCTTTTTTTTTCAATTGGTCTTTATTAAAAATATTGAGCCGTTCTATTACAAAGGGCTAATTGTTTTTCTATCTGTGTGAATGCTGCTTTCATTTTTACTTTTAGTCGGTCATCTAAAAGCCCTTATCTTTAAATTACTAAGAGTTCATAAATACTTATTTAAAAGGGGTTTTACGCTAGGATGTGCCCCCCATTGTCTGATAGATGCGGGTCCCACCTCTGGGACCTACACCTACTCGGAGAACAGAGTGGGGAAAGTAGTGAAGGGTGCACTGCACATGTGCAGCCAGCCTCCATTCATTTCTATGGGGCCGCCGAAAATAGCCGAGCACTATTTCCATCAGCCTCATAAAAATGAATGGGAGCAGAGGCCGCTCATATGTGGTGCACTTCCATTGACTTGCATGGGAGCAGCGAGGAGCTGTGCCTGGTGGTGGCCGAACCCTGGGAAATCCAGGGTCCTCCAGCCACAACTTTCCCTGCTCTGTTCTCATTGTATCATCAGACAATGGGGGCATATGCTTGTGATATTTCCCCATTGTCTTTGATGGGAATACCCCTTTTAGGCTATTTTCAATTATCATTTATATATTCCGGTATATTCCGGAGCTCCGTCATAGGGGCTCAATACTGGAGTAAAACGCTTCAGTTTTGTCCCCATTAATTGTAATGGGGACAAAACTGAACTGAAGACAACGGAGCGCTCCTAAAAGCATTCCGTTCCGCCTTCAGACCGGAGAGCAAACTGCAACATGCTGAGGTTTGCTCTCCTGGTCTGGGCATCCGCACCAAGACGGATCCAGAATGACCCCCAATGCAAGTCAATGGGGACGGATCCGTTCTGTATGATGCAATAGTAAACTGATCCGTCCTCCATTGACTTTCAATGGAGTTCATGACGGATCCGTCCTCCCGCAGCTCCCTCCTCCCTCCAGCCGGGGGCATTATGGGGAATCTTCCCATTGTGTGCGCCGCCCTCTGGAGCTGCATGGAGAGGTCGGGAGCTGCGGGGACAGGTAATTTTAACCCCCTCCTCCTCAAAATAGTGTATGGTGCAGGTGTGGGACCGGAGCTCGGTTCCGGCCCCACACGTGCACCTGTGGCAGCACGGATCCGGCGGCACCCTTCACCCGCAGGATCCATGATAACGCTTGTGTGAAAGTGGCCTAAGCCACATCCTTATCAGTAAGATAGAGATTGAGATTTAATGAGTGTTTATAAGGTCAGAGAGCAGAGATAAGGAGTCTTTCAGCTCCCTGCTTGATGGAGGAGAAAGAAAATTCAGATCCTGCTAATAGAGCATCTCAGCTCTGTACAGAGAAAAGGACTCCACATTTTTAATGAAGAATAATTGAAAAAAAAATAGATTTTTACCTCATAATGAGTACAATGCAATAATAAAGAAATTGCCCCCAAAGGTGTACATAGCCTTTAAAATGCTGGATAACTGGAGATAGGTGGATTCAATTCTACTATTTATTAATTCTATCCAAATTTTCCAGAAAGCACTAATCCTAACTGACTTAATTGTTTTTATGTAATTTTATTAGAGATTGTGAACATACCCTAATTTCACTTTTTTGTCCTCCTCGGAAACTAGGTGTTGTACCAAAGAAGTATTTTATTTTTTTAAATTTTAAATTTTATTAGTTTCTTGAACTTAATTTAACATTTTCTGTCCCTC
>ONZH01026649.1:0-18416 GCA_900303285.1 Rhinella marina
AGTTCAAGGTACACAGCCGTTGTACTAACTTTTCAGACGGTGGGTATTAACAGCAGGTATTTTAATAATTTTGCCAGAGAACGCACAGTACAGTTGCCAATTATAAGGCCCTAATATTTTTAGAGTTCAAGGTGCACAGCCGTGTACTAACTTTTTCAGACGGTGGGTATTAACAGCAGGTATTTTAATAATTTTGCCAGAGGACGCACAGTACAGTTGCCAATTATTAAGGACTAATATTTTAGAGTTCAAGGTACACAGCCGTTGTACTAACTTTTCAGACGCGTGGGTATTAACAGCAGCGTATTTTAATAATTTTGCCAGAGGACGCACAGTACAGTTGCCAATTATAAGGCCTAATATTTTAGAGTTCAAGGTACACATCCGTGTACTAACTTTTCAGACGCGTGGGTATTAAACAGCAGGTATTTTAATAATTTTGCCAGAGGACGCACAGTACAGTTGCCAATTATAAGGCCTATATATTTTATAGTTCAAGGTACACAGCAGTAGTGCCAAATATAGTTTGGTATGTAGCAGAGCACCTAATACACCACTAATGCCTCTCTCTGTCCCTACTCCAGCAGCTATCCCTGAATACAGCAGCCGTTCTCTGTAAAGTCTATATTGTAGTAAGCTATCACTGAAGTGCACTATAGTAGCCCTGATAAGGGCTTTTAATCACGCTCCTGCCTGTCCAACAGCTAAAACCTGTCTCTCCCTTCTCCAGCCTCTGTCCCTGACTAAGTTCACGCAGCATATGCGTACGAGCAGGAAGAGCTGAGTTTTTAATATTCGAGGTCACATGGTTTTTCCAGCCAATCCATGTAGACGCCGTTTTCGCGCTGCCAGCGTGCTCAGCGTGCCTGTCATACCCCCCCTGCATGGTGATTGGTGGAAAAAGAGCGCCAGGGAAGGTGGGAGGGGAAACGAATTCTAGGTGCGCCATCGCCGTTATACTTGAATTAAATCGAGTACGCCGAATATCGTAGTATTCGATCGAATACCAGCTCGATCGAACACTACTCGCTCATCTCTAATTATTAACTTTACACAGACTCCTTCTTTCTGGAACTCAAGTAGTCGGAATTAGTCGGAAGAAGAGCAAAGGTTGGAACACTGAGCAGTGGAAAAATATCGCCTGAGTCCAAAGTCCTAGTACACCATGCTTATAGGAGGCTCAAATTTTAATGCACGTAGCATGAATCAATGAACCCTTCCTGTCAGGAAAGCAAGGATAACTTTTCCTGGAATCACTCAATGACCATCCGACCCTTGTGGTATGGTTCTTAGTCTTGCCAGGGCCTGGTAGTAACCCTCCTTGAAGTTGTGGGGGAGAGGCCGCCGGTGACCCTCAAGACAATTTTGGCCGACAGTGTAGTGGTGAGCCTCCACAAAATCGTGGGTGAGAGCCTGGAGGTGACCCTCAGAAACAAATGGTTGAACAAAGCATGGTGGTGCACCCCTGAATGATAGTCTGTGACTGAGATTACAGGTGAACCCGCTAAAATTGTAGTCTAGCACACCTTGGTGGTGAACCCCTAAATTACAAAGTTTGACTGAGATTGCAGTTTACAGCATGGGGTGAACCCCAGGATGATTTGTTAAGACTGAGATTGCAGTTTACAGCATGGCGGTAAACCCCAGAGTGGCTTGGTTAGACTAAGATAGCAGCTGAACCACCCAAAAATTTAGCCTGACACAGCATGAAGGTGACTACAGTCTAGTGAACAATTCTGTGGTGTGCGGTACAGTAGCCGCAGTCTAGAAAATACGTTTTTTCTCTCACTTATATATACTACAGTCCAGTGAAAAATTGTGTGTTGTGCGGTACACTAGCTACAGTCTAGAGAATACGTTTATTCTCTCAGATCCATTTAATACAGTCCAGTGAAAAATTGTGTGTTGTGCGGTACACTAGCAGCAGTCTAGAGAATACGTTTTTTCTCTCAGATACATTTAATACAGTCCAGTAAAAAATTGTGTGGTGTGCGGTACACTAGCCGCAGTCTAGAGAATACATTATATTTTTATTATATATACTACAGTCCAGTGAAAAATTGTGTGGTGTGCAGTACACTAGCCACAGGCTAGATAATATGTTTTTGGCCTCAGATAGTAATTCTACAGTCTACTGAAAATGGTTTTGGCCTCAGATATTAATTCTACAGTTTAGTGAATACACAAAATGTTGAACCCAAGGGCTAAGGGTCGAGGACGAGGACGTGGGCGTCCAAGTGATGTAGGGGGCAGAGGCAGTGGTCCTGGGCAGGGTGACACAGTACCTCCTGATGAGGGAGCAGTGGAATGCCGCAGAGGTTTGCTCCCTAGCTTCATCTCGCAACTTACAGGGTCACATGGTACAGCACTATTGAAACCACAACAGTGCGAACAGGTGATGATGTGGATAGTGGATAATGTGTCCAGTAATTTATCCACCACCCATTCTTCCACGCAGTCCACCCACGCTAGCCAAGGGAGTAGACCTCTGGCTCCTCCAGCTCAACTTCCATCCCCCCAGTCTGGCCCCCCCATGGAAAATATGGATTCAGATCCGGCATACTCCCAGGAACTCTTTTCAGGACCCTTCCCAGAGTCACAAACCACTGCTCAGCAGCAACCGGAGCAGTTGTTCTGTCCCGATGCCCAAAATTTCAAACTTTCGCAGTCTGTGGGTGATGAGAGTGTGGAGTTTGCAAGTAGTGTGTCAAGAGGTGTGGGATGATGATGATGATCAGACACGGTTGTCAGACAGTGACGTTGTTGTCAGAGCAGTAAGTCCGAGGGGGGAGCAGAGTGAGGAAAAGGAGGAAGAGCTGGTGGATGATGAGGTGACTGACCCGAGCTGGGTTGGTAAGCCTAGTTAAGACAGTGCTTCTAAGGGGGAGGCAAGTGCAGCACCAGAACAGGTTGGAGGAGGCAGTGGGCTGGCCAGAGGGAGAAGGAGGGCCAGAGCAAGTAGATCAGCAACTGTTTCACGGAGTGAAGCTCCTGTGCCGAGGCCTAGATGATCGCAAGTCTGGAGGTTATTTGTGGTGTGCAACCTGTGCCATACCAGGATCAGCAGGGGAGCCACCACTACCAGCCTAACCACTACCAGCATGCGCAGGCATATGAGTGCTAAACACACGACTCAATGAAACCAAGGCCGTTCACCTCCTGCGGGTCACACCACTGCTCCTTCCCCTGTGTCACATGCTGGCTCTGCGAGTCAACCCCCCGCCTAGGACCCCGGCACGAGCGCCTCCCTTCCTACAACCACCCCTTCACCTCCACGATCCTCCACACCCAATGTGTCCCAGTGCAGCGTTCAGCTGTCTTTGCATCAGACATTTGAGCGCAAGCGCAAATACAATTCCACCCACCCACATGTACAAGCTCTAAACGTCCACATCTCCAAACTGCTGAGCCTGAGATGCTGCGCTATAGACTGGTAGAGACCGAGGCTTTCCGCAACCTGATGGCGGTGGCTGTCCCTCGGTACTTGGTCCCCAGCTGCCACTATTTTTCCCAATGTGCCGTCCCAGCCCTACACCAGCACATGTCAGAGGACATCATCCGTGCCCTGACCAACGCTGTTACTTAGAAGGTCCACCTAACCACGGACACGTGGACAAGTGCTGGCAGGCAGGGACACTATATCTCCCTGACGGCACATTGAGTTAACTTGGTGGAGGCTGGGACCGAGTCTGACCCTGGGGCCGCTCATGTACTGCCCACACCGAGGATTGCGGGCCTACCTCGGTCACGGTTTCTCAGACTTATTATGCCTCTTCCTTCAACCCCTCCTCCTCCTCCTCCTACTCTCAATTACAATCCGTGAGCACGGCGCCTTCAGTCGGTAGCTCTAGGCGCAGCAGCACTGCCGTGGGTAAGCGCCAACAGGCGGTGCTGAAACTGCTAGCTTAGGTGACAAGAGGCACACCGCCCAAGAGCTGTTACAGGGCATCACGGCGCAGACCGATCTTTGGCTGGCGCCGCTGAACCTCAAATCAGGCATGGTTGTGTGTGACAACGGGCGTAACCTGGTGGCGGCTCTGCAACTCAGCAGACTCACACATGTGCCATTATACACCAATACTATTTCCCAAAGTAACAACAACCCATATAAACCCTGCTTATAAAGCCTGTCTGGCCCACGTGTTCAATCTTGTGGTTCAGTGGTTCCTCAAGACCTACCCCAATTTGTCTGATTTGCTCACCAAGGTGCGACGCATCTGTGCGCATTTCCGCAAGTCAACCACAGATGCTGCCACTCTCAGGGCAGTGCAACGGCATTTACAACTGACGGCTCACCGACTGTTGTGCGACGTGCCCACACGATGGAATTCCACATTAAACATGTTAGCCAGGGTTTACCAGCAGCGCAGAGCGATTGTAGACTGCGAGATGACAACTTCCACGAGAACTGGTAGTCTGGTTAATCAGCTTCCTCAAGTCTACAATGAGGAGTGGATGTGGATGTCTGATATCTGTCAGGTGTTAACCAACTTTGAGGAGTCAACACAGAAAGTCGGCGGCGATGCCGCTATTATCAGCGTCACCATCCCGCTGCTTTGTCTGCTGAAAAACTCACTGCTCAGCATGAAGTCATAGGCTTTGCGCTTGTCACAGGAGATGGGGGAAGAAGATACGTTGCTTGATAGCCAGACCACCCTCAGGTCTGTTTCTCAGCACGTATTGGAGGAGGGGGAGGATGAGGAGGAAGAGGAGGAGACTGTTGGCGAGACTGAAGAGGGTACCTATGCTCATTCCTTTTTATCTGTTCAGCGTGTATGGGCTGAAGAGGAGGATGAGGAAATGGAGAGTCAGCCTATTGAGGAGAGGGAATTCTTGCGTGTTGGGACTCTGGCGCACATGGCTGACTTCATGTTAGGCTGCCTTTCCCGTGACCCTCGCGTTAGAAGCATTTTTGCCAACGCCGATTACTGGGTGTTCACCTTCATGGACCCCCGGTACAAGCAGAACTTTTCCACTCTCATTCCTGTAGAGGAAAGGAGTATGAGAGTGAATCAATATCAACAGGCCCTGGTGCACAAGCTGAAATTATCCTTCCCAACTGACACCGCTAGCGGCAGAGGACGTAGTTTTGCGGGCCAACTAGCGGGGGAGCGGAGGGGAGCAGACAGCTTGTCAAGCACTGGCAGGGGAACACTCTCCAAGGCCTTTGCCAGTTTTATGGCACCCCAGCAAGACTATGTCACCCGTCCCCAATCTAGGCAGAGAAGGGGGGAGCTGTTTAGAAAGATGGTGAGGGAGTACCTAGCTGACCATACCAACATCCTGCGTGATCACTCTGCTCCATACAACTACTGGGTTGCAAAGCTGGACAAGTGGCCTGAACTGGCGCTGTACGCCTTGGAGGTGCTGGCCTGCCCTGCCACTAGCGTGTTGTCAGAGCGGGTCTTCAATGCAACTGGTGGCATCATCACTGATAAGCATACATGCCTGCCAACTGACAGCGCTGACAGACTGACGATTATTGTAATGAATAAAGCCTGAATTTCACCGGAATTCAAATCTCCACTGGGGGAAAGCAGCTCAACATGAAGGGTCAACTACAGACACTCAAAAACAATTTTTCTGGAGGGTCAACTTCAGACACTCCAAGACAAATTTTTGGGAGGCTCACCTACAGCCATTTGACTGCAATCTCAGTCTGACCAAGGCATTGGTGGTGTCACCGCCATGCTGTGTCAGGGTAAATTTTTGGGTGGTTCACCTGCTACCTCAAGTAACTTGGTCAATTAGGCGTGTCACCGCCATGCTGTGTCAGGATAAAATTTTATGTGCTTCACCTGCTACCTCAGTCTAACTTGGTCATTCTGGGTTCACCGCCATGCTGTGTCAGGGTAAAATTTTATGTGCTTCACCTGCTACCTCAACTAACTTGTTGGTGTCGCCACTAGACTGCGGCTACTGTGCCGCACACCACATAATTTTTCACTGGACTGTAGTATATATAACTGAGAGAAAAAACATATTTTCTAGACTGACGCTACTGTACAGCACACGACAGAATTGTAAACTGCACTGTAGTGTATATATAACTGAGAGAAAAAACATATTTTCTAGACTTCGGCTAGTGTACCGCATACGACAGAATTGTTCACTGCGCTGTAGTATATATAACTGAGAGAAAAAATGTAGTCTTTAGACTGCGGCTATTTTACCGCAAACCACTCAATTTTTTTACTGGACTGTAGTATATATATAACTGAGAGAAAAAATGTATTTTCTAGACTGACACTACTGTACAGCACACGACAGAATTGTTCACTGCACTGCACTGCAGTATATATAACTGAGAGAAAAAACTTAGTCTTTAGACTGCGGCTATTTTACCGCAAACCACTCAATTTTTCACTGGACTGTAGTATATATAACTGAGAGAAAAAACATATTTTCTAGACTGACGCTACTGTACTGCACACGACAGAATTGTTCACTGGACTGTAGTGTATAGAAATGAGAGAAAAAACGTATTCCCTAGACTGTACTACAGATCCCAGCAAGCCAAGGTACAGCAGCAGCAAAAATGAGTACTGAGAGGACTTTGGGCAATTTCTTTGGGGTCTGTGTGGACCATGTGCTGTCCCCTATCTGCCACCAGTCGCTGTGCACAGTGTGCAGCCAAGATGGCGGTAGCTACACTACAAGTCTCAGCCAGCAGCCAGGAGGAGACCAAAAAAAAAGGTGCTTGTAGCCCTTAGAAGGGCTGTTGGGTTCTTTGAGGATGATTCCTGCCTAACCAACATCTAAATTGAGGCCCTAGCACTCTCCCTGACAGACAGCAGCTCTATCCCTAATCTCATGCAGGCGGCGTATGAAGCGAGCAGCGCGGGACCAGATTCTTATATTCCCAGGTCATCTGATCTGGCCAGCCAATCCCTGCTATCGACTTGTAGGGGTCCCACGTGATGCTAGGAGGTGCCAAAGACTCTCCTGCATGTTGATTGGCTGAGAAAAAGGCACCTAACATGCAGGAAGAGGAAGATGCCATTTCCTCGAGTATCGTGATATGCTTGTCCGAGTATCGAGCATGTACGAATACCCTAAGCAAATGATAATCTTCAAGAAGCAGATATGTGATGTGTTAATTTTCTCAGAGCTCTATGGTCTAATGCTTCCAGAGTGAGTAGCACAAAGTATGTAGTAAACTGCATACTGTATGACAGTAAGCACGGTTACAGGAAAAACAGACATGTTACTACAAAGCACAAGGAAATTCGGCTTTGTGGCAAATCAAATTTTTCCTGAAATTTGGATGGAACTCAATTCATTTAGCTTCAATTCGCTCAACACTTGTTGTAACTTCAGTTTTCCAAAACTCTTTAAATCTACCGACATAGTGTATTAACCCAAATGTTTAAAATAATAGTTTTTTTCCAATACACTTAAAGGGGTTGTCTGGGCTTTTACTATCGATGACCTATCCTCAGGATAGGTCATCAATATCAGATCCGCAGGGGTGTCCGTCTCCCTTCTCACTTCCTGTTCAGCACTGCTGGCTATGGTAAAGACCATAGATGGCGGCAGTGAACAGGGAGAATGGAAATGGCACTTGCGAACATTGGGAGGGGGGGTGTCAGGTGTCGGACCGCCGCTGATGTGATATATAGTAAAATCCGAGACAACACCTTTAAGCTACTCATTTTTACCTATACAGAGGGAGTATAATTGATTTTTGTCAAATGATAGCCAAAAATATCCTCCAAGTTTTTGTATTTCCTGAATAATATAATTCAATATTACTAATGATTAATTCAGCAGTATGAGCAAATTATCAGAACAGAATTATTATTTTTTCTGTGCTGACAAACTGAACTGATCTGAACTCCTCAATCAGACTACCCACTCTTAAAGGGGTTGTGCCAAGATAGAAATGTATCCCATATTCACAAGATAGGATTGTCTGACTGGATGGAATATAATTGTGAAACCCCCACCAATCATGATAACAGGGGTCCTAGGATCCAGCATACATGATTATAAACTCAAGCATGTGCACAGCAGCTCTATTTACTCTATATGGGATTGAGGGGTATGGCCAAGTACAGCACTCCACTATCTCCCTCAGTCCCACAAAGAATGAATGGAGCAGCGGCACACATTCTCAACCTGCCCCTCAATCTGTGGGTGATCTTTGTAACTACTGTTTTAAGAGGAACTATGCTAAATGATTAAATTATTGGTTTATGTGGAACTGTTCTCAAATTACAAAGAGGTTGAACAGTGTGAAAAGCTTGCCTGAAAGCCACTGTCAGGACACACAGTGGTTTCACATAAATACTGTAAATGTAATACTGTAAACTGTAGTACGATACTCTACAGACAGTAGTTTTCCATCATCTTTACTATATTCAGTAAGTAAAGGTATGATGGAGAAAAATGATAGGAGGCAAAAAAGCTACAATCAAATAAAAAATTATCTTCACTAATAGAACACAATAAAGACAACCACCATAAAACTAATAAACCTGACAAATACTCACACTAGGAAAACACAGACAGCTGTAAAGTTAGCATAAAATAAAGACACAGAGCCCCCAGATAAAGCAAATTCAGAGATTAGACACACTATAAGTAAACATGTAAATGCTAAAGCAGCTAGAATTACAGAGCAGTTGGATAGTAACTCGGTGCTGACCGAGGTATTGTCTGCTTTGCGGCTTACAGAAGTAATAAATCCTTAACATTGTTGCACACTCAAATATATATTTGATATATAAAAGTGAAAACAGATATATCAAACATTTAGACAAAATTAATAGAATTTGTAAGTGTGTAAAATATGCTGAGCAGCAGTGGTATGGCAGGGGGTGGGCGGTTTGCTCTGGGTGACAGCTGTTAGGTAGTTGCCGGATGCAACGAGCGATTCCATCAGTACAGATAGAAGTATTCATTGCTAGACCCCCAGGGAGCTGACAGTCCTTTCACTTACTATCCACTCAGCTCTACATGCTGTTTCCCTCCTCCAGGCTGGCACACTGACCGCTATTCAGCCCTGCAGGCACAGATCACGCTGCTGGAGAGTGCAGGTGTAGCTCAGGGAATCTGCCTGTGCACTCCTATCATACAGTGCTGCAGCACAATCTGTGCCTTCAGGGGAATGCTGGAAGTGATCTGATCATCAGGAATGAGACAAGGTATTATCTGTTTTTTTTATGGGGCACAATGTGAGCATTGCTTCTGTGAGGGGAGCACAATGTTCGCATAACTACTGGGAAGGGAAGCAACGAGAACATACCTACTGTGAAGGGACACAGTGTGGGCATAACTACCTGAGGGGAAACAATATAGGCATAACTACTATGAGAGGGTACAGTGTGGCCACAACTACTGTGGGGGGGGGGTAACAATGTGAGTATAACTACTATGAAGGGGTGTAATAAGGACATAACTACTATGAGGGGGCACAGTGTGAGCATAACTACTGTGAGAAGGGCACAATGTGGGCATAACTACTGTGAAGGGTACATTGAGGGCATAACTACTGTGAAAGGGTGTAATGAAGGATTTACTACTTTGAGGGGGGCACAATAGGGGCATAACTACTGTGAGGGGAAAAAAAATGAAGGCATAACAACTGTGAGGGGGCAGTATGGGGGGTGAGAGTGCCAGAAGGAGGACCAACCTTAGGTGCCAAACATCTTAGGCATGCCATTTATGAGAAGTATCAGATAATGAAGCTTTAAGGGTTTTTTTTCTTAAAAGCCGCCCCCCCCCCCGTGTGGCCTAAGCTGTGCTGATGGATTCCCTATTCCATTGCTTCCCCATCAGTTCTGCAGTTTCCAGGTCTCCCCATGTATTGTGTTTGACACGTGTCACTTCAACACTGCAATAAATGACTGGCAGCAGTAACATGTCCTCCATGCATCATGTCACCTGGTCACCTGGCGGACATGCATGTTACTGGCTGCAGTGGTCATGTGACCCAAGTCAAATCGAATGTTGACGTGTGCAGACCCAGGCTCTGCAGAGTTGGTGTGGCAATTATGGAACCTAAACCCAATGGAAGGGATCAGATAAGTATGATCACCACCATGAGTTCAGCTATGCTGAGGGGTCTGTAGGGAAGCTCCCCAGGGGTGGGGAATAAATATTGGAACCATGCTGATTTTATATACTGTAAAAGTTGGTGCTGGAAAATGGTGTTATGATTTGCAAGAATTTCCCAAGGTCAAATCATAACCAAAATTATAGTAAAAATTATTTTGACACTTGAAAATTAAGAAAATGGAAAGCAATGGCATTTACGCACAGAGAGAAAATATTGAATTCAAAAGAAGACTGGATTAAGCATCAGTTTCATGTGGAGTCAGTGTTTTCATCCAAAAAGCAATCAAGTGGAAGGTCATTGTTCTTTTCTTCATTGTGAGATGTGTCAGATGTCTTCTATATCAGCCACCACTGTACTTGGCTGAGGTTTTAAAGGCTATGTACACCTTCTGAGGCACTTTTGTTCCTGATTGCATTTTACTCATTTTGGACTAAAAATCATGTTTACAATTGGTCTTTATTAAAAATATTGAGCCGTTCTGCCACAAAGCGTTGACTGTTTGTCTAGCTATGTGACTGGTACTTTCCCTATCACTTTGTGTCGGTCATCTAATAGCCGTTATTTTTAATTCACTAAGATGTCATAAACACTTAAGGCAACTTTTACACTAGCGTTTTTAAATTTCGGTATTGAGTTCCGTCATAGGGGCTCAATACCGGAAAAAAACGCTCCCGTTTTGTCCCCATTCATTGTCAATGGGGATAAAACTGAACTGAAGACAACGGAATGCTCCTGAAAGCCGGACCGGAGAACAAACTGCAGCATGCTGCGGTTTTCTCTCTGGTCCAGGCATCCGCACCAAGATGGATCCGGAATGACCCCCTATGCAAGTCAATGGGGACGGATCCATTTGGTGTGACCACAATGGTAAACGGATCCACCCTCCATTGACTTTCAATGGAGTTCAGGACGGATCCGTCACCACATACATACAGACATACATACATACATACATACACACAAACACATACATACTTACATACTCCAGGCAGGCAGGCCGCACGTCTTCATGCCCAGGAGGCGCGCCGCTATGACGATTCCCTACAGCGCCCAGCAGAGGGCGCTGTGGGGAATCGTCATAACTGCGCGCCTCCTGGGCCTGAAGACGTGCGGCCTGACTGCCTGCCTGGAGTATGTAAGCATGTTTGTGTGTATGTGTGTGTATGGATGTCTGTATATGGTACTGTGTGACATGTGTGGGGCCGGAACGCGGTTCCGGCCCCACACATGTCCCTGCGGCAGTCCGGATCCGGCGGCACCCTTCACCTGCCGTATCCGGACTGCCGCTAGTGTGAAAATAGCCTAAGTCACATTCTTATCAGTTAGATAAGGATTTAGCTATAATGAGTGTTTATAATGTCAGAGAGCAGAGATAAGAAGCCCGTCAGATTAGCTGGCTGACAGAGCAGAGAGATGTATCACAGTTGTACTGACAAATGCCGACCGTCAGACAGGTGTGATAATTCGTCAGAGGCAAAATAGAATACTCAGCAAAAATCACAGAATAGGAATCTAAAACTTAACTTTTAATATTTAATAAATAAAAAGGACTAAAATGTCTCAAAACATCTCTGTCAAGATCACCTAAATAAGTTCATCATATATATAGTGTACCCATCACCTCAGTGTTTTGATGACCAGTCATAGAATAAGGACTGAATGATAGGTGGCCGTGTTAAGGGGGACCAAACAGAGAGTAAGGGGATGATTCGTACCTCTAATGGAGAAGGAATGAAACCTATCCCTAATAACTCCCTGACCGCTATTTAAGCCCTGCCTACAAAAACGGAATTGCCGCCCCGATAGGGGCAATCCCGTGTCAGGAACCTCCTGATGTCCCTGAGTTTTCCCTGACACAGGACAGATATCCGCCACCAATGATGTCCGTAGGTGTAGCTTATTAGTCTTTGGTCAGTCCAGTCACTTTAAACCATAAGTATCAATCAAAAATTATTATAAATAGGATGCTGCTTATTATGTTTTTTTTTTGACAGAGCAGAGAGAAAATTCTGATCCCTCTATTAGAACATCTCATCTCTATACAAGAAAACGGGTTGCATATTTGTAATAAAGAGCAATTTAAAAAATGATTTTTAGCTCAAAATAAGATTTTCCTAAACTGCAGGTACTTAGCACACCAGGATGAGTATTCTCATCCCACGGTCTTTCCCCTGCCCCACATGTGATGTCTTCACCAGCAGCAGGGGCCAGGCTTTTACTGACTGCGGCATATAGGAGGTTCACACTCCCTCTCCTGATCCGTGTCCCCATGCTGCGGTGACGGGGACCTGATGGTTGCCATAGAAGCCCCAAGCCTTTTAAAGGCCTTGGGGACCGGCAGCTACAGAGACCTATGAGATGTAATGCACCGATAGTCAATGTCGTACAATACAGATGTATTGTACTGCATTGAAACAGGGATCAGACCCTGAAATGTTGATGTCTCATAGTGGGACAAAAATAAAAAAGTGAAATAAGTCTTTTTTAGCAATAAAAAAAAGGGACAAATTAGGTATCGCCACATCCGTAACAAATTGATCTATGAAAATATCACATGCCCTATCAGGAGAAGATCGTAAAGAAAATAAATAAAACCTCTGCCAAAAGAGCCCCACAGGATGACTGGCAGAAAGTTAATAAAAATATGGCTTTCAAAAAATGGATACACAAAAACATGATTTTTTTATGTAAAACTGAAACAAAAGAAAAATAAAAGTAGACATATTAGGTATTGTTGTGTCCGTAACAACCTGCTCTATAACAATAGCACATGATCTAACCTGTCAGGTGAATATGATAAAAAAAAAAAAAAAATAAAAACTGTGTTAAAGCAGCCATTTTTTTAATCTTGCCTCACAACAAGCGTAATACAGAGCAATAAAAAATCATATGTAATCCAAAATAGTACCAATTAAACTATCATCTTATCCCATAATTTCTAAAATGGGGTCACTTTTTGGGAGGTTCTACTCTAGGGGTGCATCTGGGGGTCTTTAAATGTTACATGGCAACTTATCCCAATGACACATGTCAAATTTCCAAAACACGGCCTGGTCCTTAAAGGGAATCTGTCATCAACTTTGTGCTGCCCTTACTAATGGCAGAATAAAATAGAGACAGGTGAGTTGATTTCAGTGGTCTGTCATTTATAAGTTAAAAGTAAGTGGTTGCCGAGTACTAACATCACAATCATTGCAGACTAGGCCTGGAAAAGAGTCAAATCTTCAGGAGAAGAGTCATGGTTATTCATGAATTCCTGCTCTCCCTTTCCACCTGCTGATGATTAACAGTCTTCTACCTAATTTGCTTCCTTTCTCTCTAGGAGAGAACTGCCAATCATCAACAGATGGGTGGGGAGTGCAGGAGATTATGAATAACCAGGACTCTTCTCAGGTAAATTTGACTCTTTTCAAGGCCCAGTCTGCAATGATTATGATGCTGGTTCTCTGTAACCACTTACTTTTAGCTCATGAGTGACACACTGCTGAAATCAGCATTTCTGTCACTATTTTATGCTGCCCTCAGTACAGTCAGCATAAAGTTGATTATTAGAGATGAGCGAGTAGTGTTCGATCGAGCCGATATTCGATCGAATACTACGATATTCGGCATACTCGATTTCAATCGAGTATAACGGCGATGGCGCACTTAGAATTCGTTTCCCCTCCCACCTTCCCTGGCGCTCTTTTTCCACCAATCAACATGCAGGGGGGGTATGACAGGCACGCTGAGCACGCTGGCAGCGCGAAAACAGCGTCTACATGGATTGGCTGGAAAAACCATGTGACCTCGAATATTAAAAACTCAGCTCTTCCTGCTCGTACGCATATGCTGCGTGAACTTAGTCAGGGACAGAGGCTGGAGAAGGGACAGATAGGTTTTAGCTGTTGGACAGGCAGGAGCGTGATTAAAAGCCCTTATCAGGGCTACTACAGTGGACTTCAGTGATAGCTTTACTACAATATAGACTTTACAGAGAACGGCTGCTGTATTCAGGGATAGCTGCTGGAGTAGGGACAGAGAGAGGCATTAGTGGTGTATTAGGTGCTCTGCTACATACCAAACTATATTTGGCACTACTGTTCAGCGTTCTTTTAGGCTGAACAACCCTGTTATATAACTAGTGTGTATATGCACCATCTGATCTGGCAGTATACGGCTGTGAATTTTATTTTATTTTTTTAAATACAGTTTATTTGGCTCTAGTGTTCTGGGTTCTGTGTGCCTGCAATACCCTTTTTGTATACCAGGTGTAAATACCCACCGTCTGTTCAGTTAGTACACGGCTGTGTACCTTGAAATATACAATATCTAGGCCATTTAATAGGCCACTGTACTGTGCGTTTTCTTGTTAAATTATCTCACATACCTGGTGTAAATACCCACCGTCTGTTCAGTTACTACACGGCTGTGTACTTTGAAATATACAATATCTAGGCATTTTAATAGGCCACTGTACTGTGCGTTCTCTTGTTAAATTATCTCACATACCTGGTGTAAATACCCACCGTCTGTTCAGTTACTACACGGCTGTGTACTTTGAAATATACAATATCTAGGCCATTTAATAGGCCACTGTACTGTGCGTTCTCTTGTTAAATTATCTCACATACCTGGTGTAAATACCCACCGTCTGTTCAGTTACTACACGGCTGTGTACTTTGAAATATACAATATCTAGGCATTTTAATAGGCCACTGTACTGTGCGTTCTCTTGTTAAATTATCTCACATACCTGGTGTAAATACCCACCGTCTGTTCAGTTACTACACGGCTGTGTACTTTGAAATATACAATATCTAGGCCATTTAATAGGCCACTGTACTGTGCGTTCTCTTGTTAAATTATCTCACATACCTGGTGTAAATACCCACCGTCTGTTCAGTTACTACACGGCTGTGTACTTTGAAATATACAATATCTAGGCCATTTAATAGGCCACTGTACTGTGCGTTTTCTTGTTAAATTATCTCACATACCTGGTGTAAATACCCACCGTCTGTTCAGTTACTACACGGCTGTGTACTTTGAAATATACAATATCTAGGCCATTTAATAGGCCACTGTACTGTGCGTTCTCTTGTTAAATTATCTCACATACCTGGTGTAAATACCCACCGTCTGTTCAGTTACTACACGGCTGTGTACTTTGAAATATACAATATCTAGGCATTTTAATAGGCCACTGTACTGTGCGTTCTCTTGTTAAATTATCTCACATACCTGGTGTAAATACCCACCGTCTGTTCAGTTACTACACGGCTGTGTACTTTGAAATATACAATATCTAGGCCATTTAATAGGCCACTGTACTGTGCGTTCTCTTGTTAAATTATCTCACATACCTGGTGTAAATACCCACCGTCTGTTCAGTTACTACACGGCTGTGTACTTTGAAATATACAATATCTAGGCCATTTAATAGGCCACTGTACTGTGCGTTCTCTTGTTAAATTATCTCACATACCTGGTGTAAATACCCACCGTCTGTTCAGTTACTACACGGCTGTGTACTTTGAAATATACAATATCTAGGCCATTTAATAGGCCACTGTACTGTGCGTTTCTTGTTAAATTATCTCACATACCTGGTGTAAATACCCACCGTCTGTTCAGTTACTACACGGCTGTGTACTTTGAAATATACAATATCTAGGCCATTTAATAGGCCACTGTACTGTGCGTTTTCTTGTTAAATTATCTCACATACCTGGTGTAAATACCCACCGTCTGTTCAGTTACTACACGGCTGTGTACTTTGAAATATACAATATCTAGGCCATTTAATAGGCCACTGTACTGTGCGTTCTCTTGTTAAATTATCTCACATACCTGGTGTAAATACCCACCGTCTGTTCAGTTACTACACGGCTGTGTACTTTGAAATATACAATATCTAGGCCATTTAATAGGCCACTGTACTGTGCGTTTTCTTGTTAAATTATCTCACATACCTGGTGTAAATACCCACCGTCTGTTCTGTTACTACACGGCTGTGTACTTTGAAATATACAATATCTAGGCATTTTAATAGGCCACTGTACTGTGCGTTTTCTTGTTAAATTATCTCACATACCTGGTGTAAATACCCACCGTCTGTTCAGTTACTACACGGCTGTGTACTTTGAAATATACAATATCTAGGCATTTTAATAGGCCACTGTACTGTGCGTTTTCTTGTTAAATTATCTCACATACCTGGTGTAAATACCCACCGTCTGTTCTGTTACTACACGGCTGTGTACTTTGAAATATACAATATCTAGGCCATTTAATAGGCCACTGTACTGTGCGTTCTCTTGTTAAATTATCTCACATACCTGGTGTAAATACCCACCGTCTGTTCAGTTACTACACGGCTGTGTACTTTGAAATATACAATATCTAGGCATTTTAATAGGCCACTGTACTGTGCGTTCTCTTGTTAAATTATCTCACATACCTGGTGTAAATACCCACCGTCTGTTCAGTTACTACACGGCTGTGTACTTTGAAATATACAATATCTAGGCCATTTAATAGGCCACTGTACTGTGCGTTCTCTTGTTAAATTATCTCACATACCTGGTGTAAATACCCACCGTCTGTTCAGTTACTACACGGCTGTGTACTTTGAAATATACAATATCTAGGCCATTTAATAGGCCACTGTACTGTGCGTTCTCTTGTTAAATTATCTCACATACCTGGTGTAAATACCCACCGTCTGTTCAGTTACTACACGGCTGTGTACTTTGAAATATACAATATCTAGGCCATTTAATAGGCCACTGTACTGTGCGTTTCTTGTTAAATTATCTCACATACCTGGTGTAAATACCCACCGTCTGTTCAGTTACTACACGGCTGTGTACTTTGAAATATACAATATCTAGGCCATTTAATAGGCCACTGTACTGTGCGTTTCTTGTTAAATTATCTCACATACCTGGTGTAAATACCCACCGTCTGTTCAGTTACTACACGGCTGTGTACTTTGAAATATACAATATCTAGGCCATTTAATAGGCCACTGTACTGTGCGTTCTCTTGTTAAATTATCTCACATACCTGGTGTAAATACCCACCGTCTGTTCAGTTACTACACGGCTGTGTACTTTGAAATATACAATATCTAGGCCATTTAATAGGCCACTGTACTGTGCGTTTTCTTGTTAAATTATCTCACATACCTGGTGTAAATACCCACCGTCTGTTCTGTTACTACACGGCTGTGTACTTTGAAATATACAATATCTAGGCCATTTTAATAGGCCACTGTACTGTGCGTTTTCTTGTTAAATTATCTCACATACCTGGTGTAAATACCCACCGTCTGTTCAGTTACTACACGGCTGTGTACTTAGAAATATACAATATCTAGGCATTTTAATAGGCCACTGTACTGTGCGTTTTCTTGTTAAATTATCTCACATACCTGGTGTAAATACCCACCGTCTGTTCTGTTACTACACGGCTGTGTACTTTGAAATATACAATATCTAGGCCATTTAATAGGCCACTGTACTGTGCGTTCTCTTGTTAAATTATCTCACATACCTGGTGTAAATACCCACCGTCTGTTCTGTTACTACACGGCTGTGTACTTTGAAATATACAATATCTAGGCATTTTAATAGGCCACTGTACTGTGTGTTCTCTTGCTAAATTATTTCACATACCTAATTATATACCCAAATATTGTATTTGCAACAAAAAAAAAAATAAAATGCGGAGGGGGGCTAGCGGAATAGGACGTGGACGTGGACGAGGACGGGGGCGCGGAAATGCTGTTGGGGGCCTTGTTGAAGCCAGTGGGGATACAATGTGTGCTGGTGAGGATCAGCCAGGATCCCGCTCATCCAGAATCCCTGCCTTTATGGGACAGTTAAGCAGGGGGCGGGTTACACCGCTGTGAGGCCTGAGCAGGTTGAACAGGTGGTGCAATGGATAGCCGATAGCGCTTCCACACAGTTGTCCACCAGCCAGTCATCCACACAGTCTCACTCTGACCCTCCTTCCTCCACACCTGGCCAACAGAGTCATCCCACCCTTGACCCCTCCCAGGAGCTCTTTTCGGGTCCTTTTTCAGATGTGCCGGAAGAATCCCAGGAGCTAGCAGAGGAATTTGTTTGTAGTGATGCCCAAACACTGGAGTTTTCGCCATCTCCTGCTGATGTGGACCCTGAGCCAGCATCTGTTATCATGAGCGATGATGATGATGAGACGCAGTTGCCATCAAGGGAGGCTTGTTGGAATGTCCAGTGGGCAGGAGGAGGAGCAGAGTGAGGAAGAGGAGGTGGTGGATGACGAAATGACCGACCCCACTTGGCCAGGGGTGATGTCCAGCGAGGAAAGCAGTGGAGAGGTGGTG
>ONZH01026650.1:0-73815 GCA_900303285.1 Rhinella marina
TTGGAGAGAGGGCCTGTAGGTGGACCTCCGGAAAAATTGTTTGAATAGAGGGCCTGTAGGTGGACCTCCGAAAAATTGTTTGAAGAGAGGGCCTGTAGGTGGACCTCCGGAAAAATTGTTTGGAGAGGGCCTGTAGGTGGACCTCTGGAAAAATTGTTTGAATAGAGGGCCTGTAGGTGGACCTGTAGGTGGAAAAAATTGTTTGAAGAGAGGGCCTGTAGGTGGACCTCCGGAAAAATTGTTTGAGAGAGGGCCTGTAGGGGGCCCTCCTGAAAAATTGTGGTAAAAGAGTGCCAGTTGGACCTCTAAAAAATGGCGTTTTTTTGGGTCAGCGTTAGGCAAAGACGATATGGAGGAGGAGGAGGAGTAGAGAAGAGGAATCGGATACATAAGTTAATTTAAATCTTTAGCTGCTTTCCCCCGGAGGAGATTTGAATTCCGGTGAAATCCAGGCTTTGTTCATTTTAATAAGCGTCAGCCTGTCAGCGCTGTCAGTTGACAGGCGTGTACGCTTATCGGTGATGACGCCACCAGCTGCACTGAATACCCGCTCTGACAGAACGCTAGCGGCAGGGCAGGCCAGCACCTCCAAGGCGTACAGCGCCAGTTCAGGCCACGTGTCCAGCTTTGAAACCCAGTAGTTGTATGGAGCAGAGTGATCGGTCCGGACGTTGGTATGGTCAGCTAGGTACTCCCTCACCATCTTTCTGTACAGCTCCCCCCTACTCTGCCTAAACTGGGGACAGGTCACAGTGTCTTGCTGGGGTGACATAAAACTGGCAAAGGCCTTGGAGAGCGTTCCCCTGCCAGTGCTGGACAAGCTGCCTGCTCGCCTCCTCTCCCCCGCTACTTGGCCCACAGAACCATGCCCTCTGCCGCTAGCGGCGTCAGATGGGAAGAATTGTTTCAGCTTGTGCACCAGGGCCTGTTGATACCTATTCACTCTCATACTCCTTTCCTCTGCAGGGATGAAAGTGGAAAGGTTCTGCTTGTACCATGGGTCCAGGAGAGTGAACACCCAGTAATCGGTGTTTGAAAAAATTCTTCTAACGCGAGGGTCACGGGATAGGCAGCCTAACATGAAGTCTGCCATATGCGCCAGAGTCCCAACACGCAAGAATTCCTCTCCTCACTGGCCTGACTCTCCATTTCCTCCTCCTCCTCCTCCTCCTCCTCCAAGTCCTCCTCTTCAGCCCATACACGCTCAAGAGTTAAGGACTGAGCACTGGTACCCTCTACTGTCTCGCCAACATTCTCCTCCTCTTCCTCCTCATCCCCCTCCTCCGATACGCGCTGAGAAACAGACCGGAGGGTGCTCTGGCTATCAAGTGACGTATCTTCCTCCACCGTCTCTTGTGACAAGCACAAAGCATCCGACTTGATGCTGAGCAGTGATTTTTTCAACAGGCAAAGCAGCGGGATGGTGAGGCTGATAATGGCGGCATCGCCGCTGACCATCAGTGTTGACTCCTCAAAGTTGCTCAACACCTGGCAGATATCAGACATCCAAGTCCACTCCTCATTGTAGACTTGAGGAATCTGAGAGACCTGACTACCAGTTCTGGTGGAAGATGACATCTGGCAGTCTACAATCGCTCTGCGCTGCTGGTAAACTCTGGATAACATGTTTAATGTGGAATTCCATCTGGTGGGCACGTCGCACAACAGTCGGTGAGCGGGCAGTTGTAGGCGGCGCTGCGCTGCCCTGAGAGTGGCAGCATCTGTGCTAGACTTGCGGAAATGCGCACAGATGCGGCGCACCTTGGTGAGCAAATCAGACAGATTGGGGTATGTCTTGAGGAACCGCTGAACTATAAGATTGAACACGTGGGTCAGGCATGGCACATGTGTCAGTCTGCCGAGTTGCAGAGCCGCCACCAGGTTACGCCCGTTGTCACACACAACTATGCCTGGCTTGAGGTTCAGCGGTGCCAGCCACACATCGGTCTGCGCCGTGATGCCCTGTAACAGCTCTTGGGCGGTGTGCCTTTTGTCACCTAAGCTCAGCAGTTTGAGCACCGCCTGCTGGCGCTTACCCACGGCACTGCTGCTGCGCCTAGAGCTACCGACTGAAGGCGCCGTGCCCACGGATGGTAATTCGGTGGAGGAGGAGGAGGGGTCGGAGGAGGAGGAGGAGGCATAGTACGTTTGAGAGACCGTGACCGAGGTAGGCCCCACAATCCTCGGTGTGGGCAGTACATGAGAGGCCCCAGGGTCATTCTCGGTCCCAGCCTCCACCAAGTTAACCCAATGTGCCGTCAGTGAGATATAGTGTCCTGCCCGGCAGCACTTGTCCACGTGTCCGTGGTTAGGTGGACCTTCTCAGAAACAGCGTTGGTCAGGGCACGGATGATGTTCTGTGACACGTGCTGGTGTAGGGCTGGGACGGCACATCGGGAAAAATAGTGGCGGCTGGGGACGGAATACCGAGGGGCAGCCACCGCCATGAGATTCGAAAGGCCTCGGTCTCTACCAGCCTATAGGGGCAGCATCTCCAGGCTAAGCAATTTGGAGATGTGGACGTTGAGGGCTTGGGCATGTGGGTGGGTGGAACTGTATTTCCTCTTGCGCTCCAGCGTCTGCTGTAAAGACAGCTGAACGCTGCGCTGGGACACATTGGTGGACACTGTGGAGGATCGTGGAGGCGAAGGTGTGGTTTTCCGGCGGGAGGCGCTCGTGCCGGGGTCCTGGGCAGGGGGTTGACTAGCAGAGGCAGCGAGTGACACAGGGGAAGGAGCAGTGGTGTGACCCGCAGGGGGTGGTGAACGGCCTTGGTTCCATTGAGTGGGGTGTTTAGCACTCATATGCCTGCGCATGCTGGTGGTGGTTAGGCTAGTAGTGGTGGCACCCTGCTGATCCTGGTGTGGCACAGGTTGCACACCACAGTCCGTCGGTCATCCTCACTTTCTTTAAAGAACCTCCAGACTTGCGAACATCTAGGCCTCGCCACGGGAGCTTCACTACGTGAAACAGTTGCTGCTTATGCACCAGCTCTGGCCCTGCTTCTCCCTCTGGCCACACCACTGCGTCTTACAACCTGTTCTGGTGCAGCACTCGCCTCCGCCTCAGAAGCACTGTCTTCACTCGGCATATCAACCCAGCTTGGGTCAGTCACCTCGTCATCCTCCGATTCCTCAGTCTGCTCCCCCCTCGGAATTCCTCCCCTAACAACAACTTCACCACTGTCTGACAACCGTGTCTCCTCATCGTCCGACACCTCTTTACAAACTTCTTCCACTAACTCAACATTGTCATCATCATCATCATCACCCACAGACTGCGACAGTTGGAAAACTTGGGCATCGGGAACGAGGTCAGCAGCAACCTGAGAAGTGGTTTGTGACTCTGGGAAGGGTCCAGAAAACAGTTCCTGAAAGTATGCCGGATCGCATTCCAAATTTTCCTGGGAGGGGGCAGACTGGGGGGAATGAGGTTGAGGTGGAGGAGCTAGAGGAGTGCTCCCTTGGGTAACGTGGGTGGACTGCGTGGAAGACTGACTGGTGGACAAATTACTTGAAGCATTGTCCGCAATCCACGAGATCAGCTGTTCGCACTGTTGTGGTTTCAACAGTCCTCTACCACGTGTCCCTGTAAGTTGAAACATGAAGCTAGGGAGTGTAGCTCTGCGGAATTCCCCTGCTCCCTCATCAGCGGGTACTGTCTCACCCTGCCCAGGACCACGGCCTCTGCCCCCTGCAGTAATTGAATGCCCACGCCCACGCCCTCGCCCTCGACCCTTAGCCCTGGGGTTCAACATTTTTTGTATATAGGTGTATGATAAAAAAAAAAAAAAATTAAGTCCGGTAGAATTAAGTGACGTACAGAAAGGGTCACCTGGACAGATTATACGGATTGGAGCGAGTGTGCTGAACTGTGACACACAGAAAGGTTACACGCAGCTAAGTAAAATGGATTTGTATCACTGAACTAAAACAACTGAAAAAATTATTTTATTTTTTTTATATTTTGTTTTTTTGGGAACATGACGTGCAGGAACTATGGTAGGACTGACTGACACCCTGCTAACGGTGGCTATTTAGTCTGCAACCCAGACAAATGTCGCACAGAGAATTTTCTGGATCGAGCGGTAGATGATATTGGTAGCAAATGACTTGGTTGTATTGTGTGACGTACAGAAAGTGTCACCTGGACAGTATATTCGGATGGGAGCTAATGTGCTGAACTGTGACACACAGAAAGGTTACACAAAGCCGAGTAAAATGGATTTGTATCACTGAGCTAAAACAACTGAAAAATAATTTTTTTTTTATATTTGTTTTTTTATATTTTTTTTACAATTTTGTTTTTTTGGGAACGTGACGTGCAGGAAATATGGTAGAACTGACTGACACCCTGTTAACGGTGGCTATTTAGTCTGCGACCCAGACAAATGTCGCACAGAGAATTTTCTGGATCAAGCGGTAGATGATATTGGTAGCAAATGACTTGGTTGTATTGTGTGACGTACAGAAAGTGTCACCTGGACAGTATATACGGATGGGAGCGAATGTGCTGAACTGTGACACACAGTAAGGTTACACAAAGCTGAGTAAAATGGATTTGTATCACTGAGCTAAAACAACTGAAAAAATAATTTTTTTTAAATATTTTGTTTTTTATATTTTTTTAAAATTTTGTTTTTTTGGGAACGTAACGTGCAGGAACTATGGTAGGACTGACTGACACCCTGTTAACGGTGGCTATTTAGTCTGCGACCCAGACAAATGTCGCACAGAGAATTTTCTGGATCAAGCGGTAGATGATATTGGTAGCAAATGACTTGGTTGTATTGTGTGACGTACAGAAAGTGTCACCTGGACAGTATATACGGATGGGAGCGAATGTGCTGAACTGTGACACACAGTAAGGTTACACAAAGCTGAGTAAAATGGATTTGTATCACTGAGCTAAAACAACTGAAAAAATAATTTTTTAAATATTTTGTTTTTTATATTTTTTTTAAATTTTGTTTTTTTGGGAACGTAACGTGCAGGAACTATGGTAGGACCGACTGACACCCTATTAACGGTGGCTATTTAGTCTGCGACCCAGACAAATGTCACATAGAGAATTTTCTGGATCAAGCGGTAGATGATATTGGTAGCAAATGACTTGGTTGTATTGTGTGACGTACAGAAAGTGACACCTGGACAGTTATTAAATCTGTTAAAACCTTTGTTAGTGAAGTTAGGACACAATTACAACATAATGAACATAATGGGGCAAGGATGTAATGCTCAGACTTTGCTAATTCTGTAATCTCTCATCATTTTGCAAACTTCATAAGCATTAAGTATATTATCAATGTAAATATGTTTGGCTTCACCAGTGTTGGAATGGTGAACACAGCACTCAGTAGGGACCATCAAATCTGGGATCCAAACTTTTCCTTTATTTGAACAACTGTAGGTACTAGTCTTTGAGTCCAGATCTGAAAAGGAATCACACACATGTTTATGTTCAACAGTCAGTCAGAGCTGACCTGTAAGGGCTCCTACCACTTTAGGAATGATGGGAAGTGTCAATAGGCTTGCTCTACATCCAGTACCGTGTTTCCCCGAAAATAAGACCTATCCCTAAAATAAGCCCTAGTGCTATGTTGCCTTTTTTTTGGAGTAGGCTTAAAATATAAGCCCTACTCCAAAAATAAGCCCTATCTACGTTATCGTATTTTTCGCTTTATAAAAGACGCGCTTTTTTCCCCCAAAAAGTAGGGGGAAGATTGCGGTGCGTGTTATAAAGCGAATACAAGTGAGCGCTTCCATTATGGAAGCGCTCACTTGTATATTTTCGCTGCCGGCACCCTATCAGACCTCAGATCAGCCCACCCTGCCCCATAGTAATAAAATAAAAAACTCCTCTTACCTGTCCTGCGCCACTGCTCCGCTCCGGGTCCGGCGCTCCATAGGCTTCCAGGGCCGGCGCTGCACTGTCCTGACCCGGTACAGCGTCAGGACATAGTGCGCGCACTATTACCTGATGCTGCATGCAATCAGGTGACAGTGCAGTGTTGGCCTCAGAAGCCTGTGGAGCGCCGGACCCGGAGCGGAGCCGCGGCACAGGACAGGTAAGTGAAGTTTTTTATTTTATTGTTATGGGGCTGGGTGGGCCGGTCTGAGGTCTGATGGGGCATGCTGATCTGAGGTCTGAAGGGGGCACAGTGGGCTGATCGGGGGTCTAATGGGGGCATGCTGATCTGGGGTCTGAAGGGGGCACAGTGGGCTGATCGGGGGTCTGATGGGGGCATGCTGATCTGAGGTCTGAAGGGGCACAGTGGGCTGATCGGGGGTCTGATGGGGGCATGCTTTAAACCGTGTTTCCCTGAAAATAAGACCTATCCCGAAAATAAGCCCTAACGCTTTTTTTGGAGGAAAAAAATAATAAGACACGCTCTTATTTTCGGGGAAACACGGTATTTATCTACTTACTACCTCAGCCAGTTTCTTTTACTCTTGCTTTTACTACAGGCCAGATGTTTCCTGAAAAATAGATCAACATAGACAAGGACATATTCATGCTGCCCCACCTTTGGAAACTTAATGCAGTCCATCTGCAATCTCTGAAATAGGCAAGATGGCCTAGGTATATGCCTTTCTGGAACTCTCAAAGTTCTTCCAACATTATTACAGGCACACATCATGTAACTTTGGACAAACCTGGTGGCAGCGCTGCTGGACCCCTGGAATTCCCACCATCTCTCCTCCTGATACGTAGATCAACCCATGTGCTGAATTCATCATCAACGGGCAGAGTGCACTTGAGAAGGCACCATTTTACCTACCCTTCAGAGCTTGTCATCACTCATTGGTCTTACTTTTGAGGTCTTCTGGGCCTGGGTTGGCTGAGTCACGTAAACCTTAGGTTGGCTTCAGGTAATGGCTGGAGGTCTGCAGTTATAGCAGTTTAATCTCCCAACTTTTTGTCTTTTTCTTTTTTCCTTCTGGACAGCATCAGGGCATAAAACAACTCTCACACACTCAGCATTCTTCATGGGTTTCCCATGGATCCAACAAAACCTCTGCTCCCCCAAATCAGACCATAATCATGGAAGATACCAAAGGCATATATGAAATCTATATGAATGTTAGTTATCTGACCACAACCATCTTACCAGCCTCAGTGAGTCCCTTTAGCTCTACCTCCTGTACTCACATTACAGAAGGGAGTGGTATTTAGGTGACAACATCAGTTTAGGCACTGACAGCATATCCTGTCTTCTGTGTGATCCATCTATACCATCTATAAGAGAAAACTCAATATTTGACAAAGTTAGCAATCAGATCTGAATGTACTTGCTCCGTAGTTTATATGACATCTAAACCTTTATGTAGTCTGGTAACCCAACCTCTTATCAAAATGCAGAAAATCTTCTGTAGACTCAAGATGCTCAAAGTGTTGTATCTCCTCCAGATCTCTGTGTTTATGGCCCACGTGACTGTCATAAAACAATTCTCTTAATACTTTTCAAATGCTATTACTTTTTTTTCAAACAAATCAGCCGCTCCCATCATGTTCAGAAAATAAAACAAAATAATCAGAAAATAAAAATCGATCGGAAAATGTTATCTATCATCTAGTTTTCACTGACAGATGAAATACTTGGTGACACAGTTACTTCAGACATTTCATTTGATTTAACCACATATTATTATACTATTTGATGATTTTGTTTGCAATTCTCTTATAAACACACTGAATACCACATTAATAAACTTTTTAAAACAAACCAATCTTATTGTCTTAATTTTTCCACTTGCACGCTTATGCGACTTGTTAAAATTAAATAAACCAATTTCATTTTTTTCTTTTTCTCCAACTCTAGTGACATATCATGCTATCCGTGTTTAGGGAGGAACGCAAGAGGCTGTCTCTGTATAATATAATTCTACGTCACTGTCACCACACCCTCTGTCGTCTGGCAAAATGTAACTTCTCCTTTTTGCTCAGTTCTAGCTAGATGTAACATACAACGATTACAAGAACGAACGAAGACAGACACGGGCCCATCACACACTTCACACACAAACAAATACAGTATCCATTGGAGCTCCAATAAAAACTTAAAAAATATATGCATGACTCCATGAAAGATTTTCAGCACAGAATCAATGAAAATGATATTTTGTGCAGATCTGCCGAATATGTATATATATTGGGATTTCTTGGTCTTTTTCTTCACTCCTAAAAAACAGACGAGGCACAATCCCCACCAAATTAAACATTTGGGAAAAAACAACAGGCTTCCTTGACGTCCATTAATTCGGGCTGTAAAATAGAACTCACAAAATCGTTAGTTTGCAAACAAACAAAATGAAAAATAATGTAAGAATGAGCTCATCTTTTAACACGTGGATTTTCTTTTGACTCAATTCTAATTTTTTCTTTCCTGGATATTATTATCGATACCTTTAACTTTGAGATTTTTAACTTTAAGTTCTTATAGAAAATCTTCTTTACCAAAGAAACAGACAATATCTTCCATACTTCCTCTTTTATCACACGTCTACATATAACCGCAAAGTCTGGGAAAGAAGCCAAGCAAATCAAAAGTCTTGAAGCTTTAAACTACACTTAATCATTTTTTTTCCTTTAAAGACAGGTTTGTTTTTTTTTACTAATCACTGAATGCACTGATAAATCACTAATGGCAGCAGTATACACTGACACATCTTCTTTCAAATACTACCACTACCAGTATACACTACCACATCTGCCAAAACAATATCTGAAATGAGAACTACTGCAATTCTACGTTATCAAATAATGATTCTTCTCAGTCCATCCTCCTCTTCTGCAGAAATGATACATTTATGACTATCAGGGACCCCACAAGAGATGGGAGACAAAGAAAATGCTGTTTAAGTCCTTCTCAAAGCAGCAGCCAGTACTTCCCCTTTTTTACCACTCCACTCATGTTTAACTCTTTCCCTTGCTTTTTTTTTTTAAAGTAAAAACATATATATATATATATATATATATATATACACATATATATATCCCCTTCCCAATTCTTTCTCCCGCATTCTCTTTATGCCATCTTTGAACCACTGCTCCCAGCCTCTCACCTTCTCACCTGCTCTTACCTTCTTCACCTGCCTAACCTTCACCAAATGCGCTGCTTCTCTACTGTGGAACTTTCCAGATTTAAACAATCATCTTTTGACATGCCTGCTCTTTTGAATATTCTGCTGATTTCTCTCACTGCCCCTCCTCCACTTCTGCCTCTCCATGATATCCACTGCAGTCACTTCCCTTCCTTGAGGGGCGCCCCTTTTTCAGAGCCTTTGACTGCCTGATCCCCATTGGAGAAGAGTGGATCCATCCCTTCTCCCACTGGACACACACCTTTTGTGTCCCACTGCTTGCCTGCAAACGCAGCTCGCCAACCAGTCTCACCAGTTGCCTACAAATGCAGCTCGCCAACTGGTCCCTCTACCTGTTCGCAAAACGCTGGCCCAAGTCGAGTAACTCTTAAACTTTTAAATTCTTGGGACTTATGGACCTCACAGAGAGATGGGCACTTTAAATACTAACTAAATGCAAGCATTGAAATCTCTTTCTTGATTTTCTAACTTCCTTAATTTCTATTACGGCATATTATAAAACACAGGCAATCTCTATCACTCTATCATACACAGTTCCGCAGTCATTTCTCATTTATCACACCTAAGTTTCAGACATTCCATTCATCCTACCACAGACAAGGAGGTGTTCTTTTAAAATCCCAAAGATTCCGAAAAGGACAATACTTGAACAGTGGTCATAACAAGCGGGAAGGCACATAGTAAGAAAAAATATCTTACCTGTGTATTTGAAGGTGCAGTTCCCAGTTGCCATAATGACCAAAGCTCTTCCACGATCGTCCCCTTGGATATCTGATGGATTTCTCCCGATTTCGGCACCTTGTCATTGCAATTTAGGATAAGTCCCAAAATAGGACTTAATACTCAGTTGTCTGTGGTGTTCAAATTATATTAAATTTCCCCCTTCATGGTGTTCACCAACTAACTAAATTTCTTTAACAACACCGATCAGGACTACGTGGCTGAGTACTGACCTCAAGGGTACCTTTCAGTGTGGCAAGAACTGTGTGGTGTATAGCTCCATTAAGTTGGGGAGGAATTTTGTGAGCATGACCACTGAGAGAACTTTTGCAATTGCTTCTTTTATTAACTGCCTGGGTAAGGGGGTGGTTTACCTGGCCACGTGCTGCTGTGGCAAGCAGTACGTGGGTAAAACCATCAGGGAATACCGCCAACGCATTGGCGAACATCTTAATGATGTTCGCAATGATGTGGACACCCCAATCGCCCGGCATGTGGCAACTGAACATGGTGAAAATGTTGGCGCAATCAGCTTTCATGGGGTTGAGGAAATTAGGCGGTCACCGTGAGGGGGTGACTTTGACAAGCGTCTATTCCAAAAGGAAGCACAGTGGACGTTCTGATTGAGAACGGTCTGCCCTCATGGGTTAAACAAACAAATCTCATTTGCATGCTTCCTATGACTATATATCTTGTCATAGGTTGAGGGTCCCTTTACTTTCTCGTTACATTACCCTCTTCATGATCATAGCGGTAAGGAACGGGCCTTATACCGTGTTTTATTATTTGGCATGACCATTCCACCTTCCAGTTTGCGACTGTATTTATATCTTTAACATTGATTCAATTGTGTTACCAACCACCTATATTCTCTTGTTGTTTGATGGCTATTGATATTTGCCATCCGCTTGAGCTGTCTCAGAGGCTGACTGCGGCTGCAGCTCCTCATTTATCGTCAGCCTCATCACTCTTTTGGTATCCTACAATCGGGTATTGTTGCTGTTACAGTAATTACACACCGAAGATACGATCCCTATTTCAGGTTATATCTGTATGTACCGGGCTTCTATGCTTTGTTTTGAGGCCGATCCCGGGGGAGGAGTAGCGAGGTGTTTTCTCTGCCTCTCTCCCCTGTGTGGTCAGTCAGCTGGAAGCCCAGCCCTATAGTGGGAGGAGCCTTGTGTATTTAAACAGCGCAGGTAAGCGGCCATGTTAAGGCCATCCTAGCACCGGTGCCGCCACCTCATTGCACGAGGTGGACGGCGTCTGTTATGAGTGTTTGTCTGTTTTTATGTTCCTAGCGCTCCTGATGATCCCGAGATTGGGTAAAACACATTGAGCAAAATGTATAGGAAGTAGTTACAGACTAGAAAAACTAGATTTTTGTAGCAGCGCTGGCCGTCTGAACGGCGCTTGGTGGTGGGAATTGAGCCTAAGTGTATGGTACCAGGGCGTAGTAGTGGAGAGATAGGTGGGAGTATGGGTCATGAGATAAACAGACCAGCCCATGTAGAATCTCGGTTTGTGACCCGGTAAATCCTTGTGCTTTTTTCCACCTTGGTTATGTGGTGCATTATCATCTAAGTGTCCCCACCTGTGTATATTAGGTGGTGTATATCTAACCATACTACCAGGTTTTAGGGACAAGTACGCCTTCAAAAAAAGGGGGTCCTCCCCCTGCTTGATGGTAGTAGCACCACGTTATCCAGTATTTTTTCCAGGGTGACAGTAAGGCATACTGCATGGTGACTTAGTGACCTTTTACTGTCACATGTTCACCCAAGTTGAACTGTGCACCTTGGACAGGTGTAATTCAGTTAAAGCCTAACAGACCTGTATTTTCAGGTGTTCCTCTTAGATTTTAATAGTTATCAATAAAATTCACGTTTTCAACGTTCAGGTTAGGCAGTGATTGTATTGTTGAGTTATTCGAACGTAAACCATTTTTCTTGTCATCAGTGATTTATTTTCCACTCTGTATGCTGCCTTACTCAGGAGGTGAGATAATGATGACGTCATTGCACTGCTTGCACTGGCTTCTGACATGCTACAGGCACTAGGCCTGAAGCCCACCAGAGGGAATTGAGCAGAGAGATGTTGCTCCCTTGCCCTGCTGCAACATTCAACTATATTGCCATCCTGAGGACGGCAATGCTGTTGAATATAGAAGGATTTGGGAGAAATACTGCAGCACTCGATGTCTTCAATGCAATTCCTAATTTTATTCAGCGTGACACTGCTTGAAAAGGACTCATTGTAGTCAAAACATCACATCCTTAGGAATTGCTTTGAAGACATTGAGTGCTGCAGTATTTCTCTCAAATCCTTGATTATTAGGGGCCTGCTGGCTATGCCACTTCATGGACTGTCCAATTTGGACCTAACAGTAGTGCTGCTTAATTTTTGATATTTTCAATACAGTTGAATATAGAGAGATGAGCACTTCCACAATGGAAGAGCTCATTTCCCATTGACCTTGGACCTGCCGCTGCCCCCACCCAGGGTTGTGCCGCCTGAGGGAATAGCCTTGTTTTGCCTAATTGCCAGTGTGCCCCTGCCTGAGGCAAACCCAGGTGTAGAGGCTGGGCTCATTACTGTGGGGATAATACAGGGCTGAAATGCTCATTCAAGGTCAGAGCCTGGAAGCTGGTTGACCTGGTGGATCTATGAAGCCTGATCTCCCTGAGTTTGATGAAATTACGTAGATGAGGTGACAACTATAGTTAGTGCTCAGACAGTCAAGGTATTTTCTTGTGTGGTTTGGACTTGTTGAACCTGTTGAATCCAGTGAAATCTGCCATTGCCGACCCGCACATGGACCAGCGACAGTTGTTACTTTTTAAAAGATTCCATCTTAAAGCCAGATCATTGGTCTTTCCAGTTCTGTTGATTTTATGAATATATGTGCATGTAAATTTAGGCCTAAGTGGTATGCATGAGCTCTGCACATGATGAATTTTCATTTATAGGATTTGAGGTCCATATAACTTTCTATATGTATCACACTTTTACCCACTAATATCAGATTTTACACTGTTGTTAAGAAAAGTACATTTTAATGCAAAATTGCATGAAGACGTTCCTGTGTATAAAGTGCTAAGAGGTATTTTGACAATATGCCAGGTGTCTAATTTCAGAAAATATATGGATATGGTAGAGGGGGGGGGGGTTAGAATATTTTTTTGACAGACTTTAGGTTTTATTGTCCTGTTTACCATAGGTCCAAAATGTCCAAACACCCTGGACAGCAAAAGGGTTAAAGATAATAAGTATTTCTATCTAGTATTTAGCAAGAATTTTGTACAATCCATCAGTCTTTGACCTTTTTTCATCTGGCCTTTTTAACAGTTAGAAAGCAAGAAATGCAAATCATGAAAAATGAAAGAACCACATTTAAAATTGAATAATTAATTTTATTAATTTCACATTCCAATTCAATTTACCCAAATTTGACTCTGTGCTGCACCATACAAATAGTGGAAAGACCATTTGCATTTTAACAAAGTAAAAAAAAAAAACACACAAAAAAAAACAAAAGGAAAAAAGTGGAATATTAGTGAACATGAGATTTGTTGTGGTGTTTTCGATATTCTCAAAAAGAGGAGAGATGACATACAACTGGTCATACATCTCAATTAGTAAGAATCTAGTGACAAATAAATGATTAAATAGCATTACAATTAAGTGAGGTATTGTGAGTATAAAAGCAAATATTTCTTCTATGATTCAAAATGACACAACTGAAAGGAGAAATACTGTTTGTTTTATAACAGAGAAAATATGTACCATACTTACAGTATTGGAACTACATAATTCTAAATTTGAAATCTCAAAACAGAATAAAAAAATTGTGTTGGTCTCTTTCCCAAAATGGCCATAAATTGACCTACATTTTAAAAAACAAATCATTTAAAGAAAGCATCCTTTTTAAAGTTGATTAAAACTATTATAGAACTGAGAAGTACATTACAATATGACAGAATATGATCTGAAATAAATTAAAATTTGTCACCTAATGACTGAATAATTTTTATTATAATAGAACAAAAAGCATAAAACTCAATAAAACATAAATTAAAAAAAGCCCTGAAAATAGTAGTACACAGGTATATATATATTTTTTTTCTCAAAAATATTGCATACAAGGAAAAATATATTTGGGAAAAAAATTAAAGGGGCTCTGTCACATAAATTTGACCAATATAACTACCAGCAATGGCCATCAGATCATTGTAAATGCACTTTATGTCCTGGAAAAGCACTTTTATTTCTATGGAAAACATCTACCAATTGCCCAACTGGGCGGCTTTCCTTTTCAAAGTGTCTGAGCCCACTGCCCTTCCCTGCTGTCTGCTCCTCCACTAACTTCCAAAGGCTTCCTCCCCTCTCCCGTGATGTCATGGTGATGCAGCTCCAAATCTGGCTCACTCACCCTGTACCCTCGTGGGAGAGGAGAGAAGCAGACAGCAGGGAAGCGTGGCAGGCTTGAACACTTTGAATATAGCCCGCTCAGCTGGGCACATGGGAACAGTTTTTCATAGGAATAAAAGTTCTTTTTCCTGGACATGGAGTAAACACAGAGATGACATAAAAGTATGGTTTTCAAAAATTCGATTTGGATGCTTTGTCGAACCTCGACAAGAAATTCGATTTGTCACAAAGTACTTTGTCACGAATCACATTCCATTGCATCTAGCGGACACAATGACGGGGAACAGCGATTGCACCACATCACTGAATCCCTCAGATGCCATGTTCAATGTTTATCTTTGAGTCACATTGAGGCCTTTCAGGGGTTAATCACCTCAGCCATTTGATTGGAAAAAAATGCACCAAATCTCATTCGTGCTGATGTGTGACATCACCATGGCCAGCATGATGATGTCACACATCAGCGCACGCAAGATTTGGTGTGTTTTCTTCAATAAGATGGCTACGATGGCCTCTCCGCGATCAAATGGATGAGGATACTTTATTTTTTTTTTAATGCCATTTCAGGAAAAATTGATTTGTTACCACGAAGCGCACGGAAATTTGGATTCGTGACAAAAACATTTTTTTCTGAAATTTGGGTCGAAGTCCACTTTGAATACTTTGATTCGCTCAACACTAGTTATAATGCTTTTACAACACTCTGATGGCCATTACTAGTAGTTATAAGTGAAATTTATGTAACAGACTACCTTTAAGACACATTTTGTATTCTTTTTTTCGTGAATACATTTTGAGGTTTCACAAAACTAAAATCAAATCATCATAAAAGATTAGTATAAAAGTAAAGTCAAATAAAATTTTAATAAAAATATAAATGAATAAATAATGTGTTACTTATTAGTAATAACTTATAAATAAACAAACAATAACAAGTTCCACATTTGTTATTATTTCTTTCACATTTGGGATTCCTGGAATTTCCTGAAATGTCTTCCTTTTGATGTTATACATGTCAAGTAAATGCTTATCCAATACTCTAACTACAAACTGCATTTCATACTAATGCACAAACTCTATGGTCTCCATGAAAAATAACCTGCACAGTAATTATCAACCTTGAACTTGAAAAACAGACTGCATAAAATTTCTAATTTTGGTGCAGTCCTCTCACTACAGATGTTTTTATTTTATCCCTATAACTTAACCTTAGTTTGCACCACTCCGAAATCACAATCATCAGGTCCAGACAGCTAAACTATGTGGTGTTGTTTGTTTGTCAGGGTCCCCAAATTAGAATCCTTTTGGTCACCAGCAATTTTCTATCCCTTAATAACCAAAAATCATTGTCACTATACGTTTTGAAAAAAAAATACCTGTAAATTAATATATTATGTGGGGCCACTCCTACATCAAAGTATTTGTCTCAGCAAGATAGCCCCTTCTCTGAAAAAGACCCCTCAGTTGACCAGCTGAACATCACAGGCCCACAGAGCCAGCAGCTCAAGTGAATCGACAACCATTTAATACATGGTTGGGCCGGATCTGGCAATGTGGGAGCTGGTTATTCCTAGTGGTTCATAAAAGGGGATTCTAAGTTAGGGACTCCCTTCAATGACATCCCTTTGCCCTAATATTGCTTTGAAAGGCAACCTGTTGACCCACCATAACACTTCCAAATAAGATAAGAATATTAGGTTAGCAAACAAGATCTCTGTATGTTGTTGACAATGGAGACACAAGCTTTATGTGACTTTTATAATAAAATATGTAAAAGTTTCCAGTTTTTAGAGCTAGTCCATATTTGGTATTCACGGCATTAAGGTTCTTTGTTATGTGATACAGCACAAGAGATCGATAATTGTCACTTCATATAGTATAATGTTTGCATAGGCGAAAATGCAACTACCAACTTATTTCAGATGTCATAACTTTTATAAATGTTTGAATGTCACTAGTTGCAAAATGTATACTGTAGCTTAAGAAATTTTTGCATAGGCGAAAATGCAACCACCAATTTATTTCAGACATCATAACTTTTACACGTTTGAATGTCACTGGCAGCTCCTATATACAAAATGTATCTTCAGTCTTGGAATTAACTTCATTGACCATTCACTTCTCCTTTTTTCCAGGTACCATAAGAAAATCATATTTCAAAAATGAAAGGCAAAAACACATGGTCAACCCGTTCTTCTATATAAATTAAACGTGAATTGTATCAAAATTAATTTCCTCACATGTCATATAGGCCTCATGCCCAAACCCCTTCTAGTCCTGATTCCAGGGACACAGCTATAGTAGGTGTAGAGGTAGCAGTTGCAACCAGGTCCTGGTGCCAGAGAGGGTCTAATGGGCCCTCTGCCGGTATTATAAATGGAACATTGTAGGGAGACCAGTTTACAGATTTTACATTAGGGCCTAGGAGCTTCCTGTTATATTTCTGTGCAGTCCCTTATTTAGGAATTAAAAGGGAATTCTAATCATGGATCGTAACAATTGTCATCTTCTATGCCAGAAGATGAATTCAGATGAAATTAGATGTAATTCCCTTTCAATAAATTATAAATGCTTTAAAAAGAATTATAATTGGTTAAGTATGGTATTACGTTCACTTGAATGAGTTTGACCTCTAAGGGTGGCACTACCTTACGAACAAAAATCCCCCCAGAAACTAACCTTTTTAATCTCAAACAACCAGTGATAAGACAGAATAGTGGGACTTGAAGGTTTCAGGTGCACATTTCGTTATCTACCATATGGCTTTCAAGGGAGAATCAAGTAAACTCAATGAAACATCTAGACCACAATGAGTGGGAGGTCACTTGGAAAATAATTACTGCCATAGTCCAGGGTGCTATACCATATGACTGGTTTAATAATTGGGATTTTAGCATAAAACTATAATAAGAAGCAACGACAACCTTACATTATTACAAAAGGGTCAAGTGCATAACATATCAGTGCATGGACAGAACGTGGTGTCATCGACACTCAAATCCACCTCAATTACAATTAGTTGTGCAGGCTATCATTAATACCAATAATACTAATAATAATGACCATTCTCTGGCCAAGTATATAACTCTTGATTTAAAAATAAATCTAAACTTATACCTAACTCCTCAAGAGCAAGGAAAACCTTAAGATGAACGACCGCATCTCAGAAGAGGAGATCCACAAATGCTCTCCTGGAAAAATGGACAGAATTATTCATTGATGGCTGGTCAGTGTAACTGGTTAAAGAATACCATTGTCAAAAATCCATTGTCAAAAAGGTAGTAGCACCTATATTCAGAATAACTCATGATGTAAAATGTGTGATTCACTGTTTCTATAAGGTTACTGCCTTTCAATATTAAGGTTTTATCTGAGCTGGTGGTATTGTTGCATTTGTGGTGGTCACCACCAGCAAAGTGGTGAAAGGAGGTACTGAAAGTTGAAAAACATTACTTAAAAACTGCAGTAACATAAAAAAAAAATCTACCAAAAATTAACAACCTCCTCAGTGGTATCAGTAACATCTCTAACATAAGAGCAATACCTCCCCTCAAAGGGGATTTCATAACTTCAGACAATGTTGTTTTTTAGACTTGTTTGTACATGCTTTTTAAGTAAAGAAAAACAATGCTCTTCTGGCCTCAATTATTTCTGAATGTGATACAAACTTTTTTCCTGATTTTCCTGTATATGAGTAGATTAAACATTTAGGTGAAATTTATCATTTTACCATTTATCAAGGGATTTTTAAATTCAGTTTTCCTTGAGTCTACATTGCTATTATTTGCATTTTTGCACATCTGGTGCATCTGGAGTGCAGGGCTGTATTAAACCTCCTGGTTACAGCGTACTTATCATAACAGAAGAATAACAATCCCCAACCTTTAGGCAGCTCCAGATAAATATTCTCTCTCCCCGTGCTTAATAACTGCGTAGGGTCTTTTAAGTGATGTCTACCCTTAGCTGGTTCTCCTACATTCCTACTCCTACATTCTAAAGGTGGGTATAGACGGGCCGATGAAGCGGCCGATTGTCGGAAAGGATGCGTTCCTTCCCGAGAGTCTGCTGCTCACTCAGTGAAAGAGACCACTGCATTTACATGCAGTGATCTCCTTCACATAATGAGGATGAAAGATCTCTATAGCGATCCCTCGTCCTCATACAGAATCATTATTTCTGGGCAGCAGATCGTTGTTTAGACAGCAAGATCTGCTGCCCATAAACTATAATTTGTGGTGCCTGCACGAAAGACAGGATCACCCGATTAACATGTTTTTTCAATGGGTGATTGGCGGCACATTTAGATGGCCAGGTTATCAGGAACAAGCATTTGCAGGAACTGTCGGTCCCTATAATCTGGACAATTATTAGTTCATCTAAATCCACCTTAAGTAAGAAACTGAGCTGCAGACCCTTTTTCTCGTTCCATTATTTACTGTTCTAAGCAGAGGCAGTTTTATAGTAGTAGAGGAGGTTAATGAACAATTACAAAACTACAGTAAACTACAGCTTCTGGAAGGTGAGGGGGTACCACTTCCTAACAAAATACATTCCAAAATGTCTCTGATTAAATGATTGGTACACTTAAAGCAAATCTTGCCATTTCTAACCAGTTTTGACCATCTGCGAAATCAACAGTCCTATGCCTGATTTGAGCGGCACATCTCATATAATAAAGTTGCCCATATCTTGAGCCACCCTAATGTTACAAGATCCTTTAATTACAACTACCTTACACTACATTCCATAGAAATAAAAAAATGTTTCCCAAAGGTTAACCATACAATGTCCCAAAGAATATTCCTTTCCTAAAGTGTTTCAATCACAGCAAAGGGTGCAAAATCATATAAAAAATAAATAGCATGCAAGAACAAAAAAATCAACCTTATGACTGGCCTATGAATACTGAAGAATTACGTCCAACACAGCTTCAAATATTGGCTTTAGTATCATGGAACACTATAGCTGATGAGTTTAAGGAACAGTCTTGTATCTGCATACTTCCTGCATCACCAGCATCTGCAGTGGAAGAGGTCACCAAAGCATCATCCTCCAATAGACAGATGTTCCTTCTGTGCTTCTTTTTTATCTTGGCATAAGTCTGGATACTGAAACTGTAAAAGTCAACACTTCTCCTGGCATCTTTAGGCTTGTGGTTACCACCAGTAGATCGATGATCCACCAGTTTGTCCCGCTGTAGCATCTGGTATGAAGACTATGGGTCTGGTGGTGTTTTGGAGAGACAGTTGAGAGGGGAGCACTGTGGGTTGGAATGTGTTTTTTCTTCTTGAAGTGCTAAATTAGGACTAAAGGTAAAAAATAAAAAAAAATAACTTCAGAAAACTGGTCACCAGCATGAAGCCCAGACAAGTAAAAAGAGAAATTACCAAAATTACAGAAAATGCAGAAAATCATGGACTGAATAGCAGCAAATATATGTATCTGTATAGTCCTAGTATAAGCCCTCTTTCACATGGGCGTCACGGATTCAGTCCGGATGCGTTCCGGAAAATCTGCACGCATCCGCACCAATCCGCACGCAATCACAGTCAGTTTTGACTGCGATTGCGTACGTTTGTTGAGTCTTTTCCGTGCGGGTGCGAAGCGCTTTGATGCGTTTTTCACGCGCGTGATAAAAAACTGAATGTTTACAAACAACATTTCTTAGCAACCATCAGTGAATCCAGCATTGCATCCGCACTTGCGTGCGGATGCAATGCGTTATTAACGCAGCCCCATTCACTTCAATGGGGCCAGGGCTGCGTGAAAAACGCAGAATATAGAACATGCTGCGATTTTCACGCAACGGCGAACTGATGCGTGAAAAACATCGCTCATGTGAAAAGCCCCGTTGAAATGAATGGGTCAGGATTCAGTGCGGGTGCAATGCGTTCACATCACGCATTGCACCCGCGCGGAAATCTCGCCCATGTGAAAGGGGCCTAAAGGTGGTTTTATTTAATATTTTTGTAGCTATCTACATAAAAATCTTGATCTACTGCTCTTTTCATACTGGCCACCTAAAATAGCCATAATAGACTGAAATTTGCTGTATGAACTGGAATAAGATGCGCAGTCACCTTATCCTTAGGGCTATATTACGATGTTGATGTTTGGCAGTACGAGCTACGATGGATGATAACAAATCCATCAGTGATCATTAGCACCTGTCTGATTACACAGGATGATGCAAACTGAATGGGGGAGGGGGGCGATTGTTACTATGGTTGTTCCTTCCTCATTTAATTCTATTGAATATCGGCAGAACATTCTTGATTACACAGCAAGATGTGCTGCTGATAATTAGCATTTTTCATCCAAGCATTTCCTTCTTTATCGGCTGATCACCTGCTCATTTATATGGGCCAACTATCGGGAATAAGCATTCCTTTGAATGCTTGTTCCTAGTAATTGGCCTGAAAATTGTGCTGCCTAATAGGTTAAAGGGTGGGTGAGATAATGACAACGCTATGGTATTTCTGGAGGCATAAATACAGCAGGATAACACATGAGCACATCTAGGCAGCTCCCCAGCCTCTTCCTGGTCTCCAAGGGAGGAGCTGTATTCCATCTCTTCTGGAGGACTGTATTAATCTATGACATACACTGATAAGCAAAAGGGTAACAATGTTTAGAACTTTTGACTTTCAGGCTCTATATCTCACCATCCACTACAGCTTCGAAAATGAGACTACCATCATTTTATAGACAATCATCTTGGCTATCTCATACATAAATTGGACTTGCAACTATTTAGCATATTATTAGTTATGCAGGTTATTGTCATGTAACAGCATTGTATACTACAAACCAGCAGTTATCGTCATACAGCGTATCATAAAACCAACCATAAAATTACATATCTACACCTGAAGTAACATGTCCAAAACAAGAGACTTACAGTAATATCAATTTGTACTTCACTCCTCTCCCCTATGTCCCCCCATCTCTTCCAACCCCAGTGTTTTCTTTCAAAGCTCCCATGGTGCCTTTCAAATCCTTATTATAATACCAGTTGGTGTGTATGAAAGATAACATAAGAGTGACTATTTCCTCCTGGGTCAGAACCATGATAATAAACTGCCTCCAACGTTCGAAAAAGCCATTGGTTTTGATATGGTTCCTGTTTTCTACCAATTTCTCCATCAACATGTCATTTTTCAGGTAAGTTAAAGGGAGTCTATCACCTCATTTTCACCTATATAACTAACAGCAGTGCCCCACAGAAGATTACATACACATCCCAGACATACCTGTGTGCACTGTGTGTCTGTATTCCATGTTCACAAAAAGCACTTTTATTCTGCAGGAAAACAGCTCCCAAGTGCCCAGCTGAAAGTGAAAATAAAAACAGCTTTCTCTCCCGACTCGATTTCTAACATCTTCTGATATACTGGATATAATGCTTGGTATCATTTGAAAGCTTGGAATGCCAGCTTTCAAAGAAGGTCAGAACCATTTTTCTATCTGCTACCAATCCCAAGATATGAGCAGCTAAAGCAGCCCTCCCCTCTTCAGTCTGGTTTGATTTGAGCACTTGCACCAGCAGAGCCGGGCACTTGGGAGCTGTTTTCCTGCAGAATAAAAGTGCTTTTTCTGGACATGTAATACAGACACACAGTGCACACAGGTATGTCTGGGATGTGTATGCAATCTTCTGTGGGGCAGTGCTTCTTAGTTATAAAGGTGAAAATGAGGTGACAGACTCCCTTTAAGACTACAAGCGTGGATGGAGTACTAGGTGACAACCAGTGTTGTAACAACACCCTCTTTGATGTCATCAAAGCTATGTGGATCAAAGATAGAATTTTGGCCACCTCCTGCACACTATGCTCCAGTGGAGATGTGGATTGAAACAAAAGTGGCATGGGAGCCAGCTGAAGAGGTTTGCTCCACAGCCTCCTCAGGAGAGACAGCATGTCCCTCCAGAAGGCTTGTACCTTTTAGCACAGCCATACAAAATGATATAAATCCGCTCTATCCTGTTGGCATTTTGGGCATTTAGTGATCCTACCAGGATGAGTACAGGAGATTGGAAAATCAAAGGTGTATATGGCAGCATGAATGAATCTAAATTGGATCCCTCTAAACACCTCATTAATTATGTGTTTGAACACTAGGTGCCAACCCCCTAATAAACGCTGTGAGTTATCCAACCTCTGTAGGCTTTTTTGGCATTTTTTGGCATTTGATTAACAGTGACCCTTTGCAACGTCCTTGCACCTTTTAGGTGAGGAGTAGGCAGGAAGAACCTCTATGACGTGACAAATGTAACAATGCTGTATGCGTGCAATAAAACTGAGGCTCATTACACTTGCTCTTGACTGGAGTAGATTTCAGTTCTGGCAAACAGGCAGCCCGAAAGGTGGCACAATCAATAAGGGACATGCGCCTCTTAATAATTGTTGCACATACAAAATACTGGTCTTAATAAAGTATATATCTGCATGTGATACTGTTACAGAGACGTACAGATTCCCATTGCTTTTGGTGATCTACTGATGAAGATTTACATACTGTGTCATCAAAGAGGAGAACATGGTCCTACAGACTACAGCTCTATAGAGAATATGCCAGTCAGTTGAGTTTAGGGACTGATGAAGATGCAACATCTTATGACCAAAATAGACACTGTAGCCCTATAGATTACAGCTCTATAGATCAAAGGTTGGTCAATTTATTTTGGCGGATACTGCTAATGAAGACGCAACATTTTGTGCCTGTAAATAGCCATTAAAGTCCTACAGACTATATTTGCATAGCCTACAGGCCAGCAGGTACCATTTCCACTTGACTATTAGTCCTATAATACTCGTTTTTCAACCCCCCCTTCCTCCATTCTAATAAGGAAAACAGATGTATGGTAATTATAGCCAGGTTTAAAAAGTGTATGAGCAGCTGTCATATCCATCAATCATGCTGGAACAGCAGGAGGCCGTCCATGTTCCTTGCCATGTGTAGGAATGCACTGTTACTTTAACCAGTGTTACTTAATAAGGAAATTTCACTCTACTATATATATATATATATATATATATATATATATATATATATATATATAGTTTATGAGGTCAGCAAAAGAACAAAGGGAGAGATTTATCAAACTAGTGTAAAGTACTGGCCCTAGTTTTCCATAGCAACCAATCAGATTCCACCTTTCATTTTACACAGATAAAAGTCTAAGGGGGTCAGATCGGAAGACCTTGGGGGCCATTCAACTGGCCCACGACGACCAATCCACTTTCCAGGAAACTGTTCATCTAGGAATGCTCGGACCTAACACCCATAACGTGGTGGTGCACCATCTTGCTGGAAAAATTCAGGGAACGTGCCAGCTTCAGTACATAAAGAGAGAAACACATCATCATGTAGCAGTTGAATGGCCCCCAAGGTCTCCCGACCTGACCCCCTTAGACTTTTAGCTTTGGGGTCATCTGAAGGCAATTGTCTATGCTGTGAAGATACGAGATGTGCAGCACCTGAAACTACGGATACTGGAAGCCTGTGCTAGCATTTCGTCTGCGGTGTTGCTATCAGTGTGTGAAGAGTGGCAAAAGAGGGTTGCATTGACAATCCAACACAATGGGCAGCACTTTGAACACATTTTATAAGTGGTCAGAAACTTGTAAATAACTCATGAAAGAATAAATATTACATTAAAACCAAGAACACCATTGTTTTTCTTGTGAAATTCTCAATAAGTTTGATGTGTCACATGACCCTCTTCCCATTGAAAAAACTAAAGTTGGATCCAAAATGGCCGACTTCAAAATGGCCACCATGGTCACCACCCATCTTGAAAAGTTTCCCCCCTCCCATATACTAATGTGCCACAAACAGGAAGTTAATATCACCAACCATTCCCATTTTACTTAGGTTTATCAATATAAATGGACCACCCTGTATATATATATATATATATTTGATTAAGCATGATTTACTGGAATTGGAAACCATGACACTAATGTGAACATAGTCTAACAAAGGCTCATATCATTGACCATGGCTGATGGAAAAAGCTTAGCGCCTTCCCTCTTCCATGCATAATGACCTCTGAGCATGTGCACGAGCATGCTCGCTATAATTTCAAGTCAATCGTTTTCTGACCAGTATAATATCTTGATTAGTAAAACTCATGAACATTAAATTGACAACAAAACTAAATTGCTTTAATCCAATGCAGAAAGGGATGGGTTAATATTTTTAGGACTTCTTAGAGAAGGAAAGAAGATAGTGAAGGACTGCTGGGCTTTACATGCAGAGAAGATAAGAGGGTTAGCTGCACATTACCTGGCGGTCGGGCAGTTTAGACGCCGGGTTAGTTGTGAGTAGAGTGGCGGTGAGGCAGCAGGCTGCTGACAATCTACAAGAAACTGATAAATTAGACATATATACAAAGAGATGACATGGTCCATGGTTAAATAGAAGAAGAAAAGTTAGAATAAAAGGTCACGTGGTTAAAGAAACAGCTAAAAGGAGCAGTTTTTTATTTTCAAAAACGCCACCACTTCTGTTAACAGGCCATGTCCACGATTGCATCTCAGTCACATTAAAGGGGTTTTCTGGGATTTTACTACTGATGATACCTCAGGATAGGTCATTAGTATCCAATCGGTGGGGGTCCGACACCCAGGACCCTCGCCTATCAGCTGTTTGAGAAGGCACCCGCGCTCCCATGAGCACTGCTGCCTTCTCTTAGCTTTTCCTAGGCCAGTGACATCACGTTCATTGGTCATGTGGCCTAGGAGCAGCTCAGCCCCATTCAAGTGAATGGGGCTGAGCACGATACCAAGCACAGCCGCTATACAATGTACGGCGCTGTGCTTGGTAAGCCTCGAGAAGGCAGCGGCGCACACAGGACCCCCACCGATCAGATACTGATGACCTATCTTGAGGATAGGTCATCAGTAGTAAAATCCTGGAAAACCCCTTTAAAGTGAGTGGGGCTGAACTGCATGTCCAGCTCATGGAAAAAAGTGGCGCTGTTTGGAGAAACCCCTTCAAATTTACAGGGGTAGTAATTATACACACACTAAGCAAGTCGTGTGAGGTTAAGAGCTTCTCATCCAAATATAAAAAAAAACATAGCAGAAGACATTTTAAAATTATATCTGATTCTGGATAAGCAGGGTGACAACCTATATATATACGTCATAAAGAGGTTGTCACCCAGTTGGCTTAGACTCCTACTTGGCAAACTAGCATAGTTGTACAATTGTAGGAGAGGAGGAATTGTAAGTAACACAAGTGCTTTTTCTGTGTTACTAAAATGTGATATAAAGAAAGACATAGAACTTTTAAAAATAAGTAAGTACCCCCCTCGACTGTAACTAAAACTACATTTCTAAGCAAAACTTGTGTATATATTTATTCTATATGCGGGAATCCTTCAGATGGACTTATTGTACCCACATGACTATTTCTCTGGTGCTATAAGTTAGATTTAACAGAACTGGGTGTTAAATTTGGAAAGCAGGTTAACCAGACTGCAGTACCTGCTTGTATCCCTGCAGGTGGCAGCAGCGCAGTACAACACAGGACAACACAGAACAACGCATGTCAGTGATGGAATGAATTGTAGACAAACACATAATGACAAGGACACAGGGAACCACATAAAACCAACTCATTGTAAAACATTGGAACTTAAAACACATTTGTAGTAACTCATTCTAGCATCTGCCAGGGGTGGACTGGGAACTGGCCCCCTGTTGTAGGTGGGTCCCATTCGACAGAACGCGGGGAAACACAAGTAAGCAGGGCCAGCAATACTATAGTACAGAACATAATACCATCTCAGCAGAACCAAATACCACAGTGCAGCAGAGTGCCACCCCCGCTGCAGTATGAAACTGTGTAATTGTCCTGAGAACAGCAATACAGTTTAATTCAGGAGGGCACCTGCTCCCATTGACCATAAGTACCTGATGCTCCTGGTATTATGGACTATGGCATTTCCGCCCCTGGTGTCTGCCATTAGAAATAGGTTTGTATTTTAAATATTAGACCTATGTGATATTATAACGTTTCCAAAGTACTTTGAATGTAATGTAATTGCAAGCAATATTATATTAAAATAGATACATAGTTAGATAGACCAAACAAAAACAAGCAGCACTGCAATTTAAAAAAAGAAAAGAAAATAAGCAGTTACCAGCAGAAAGATGACCCAGAAAGTTCAAACCCAATATCCGCAAAGAATTTGTGCTGAACTCCATTACTAGAATTAATAAGCAAAGGGTTTAATTGACCCATGTGCAAAAAAACGCAATGTTTCAGTCCTATTACAAGACCTTTTTCATGCTTGAGAAAGGTCCTGGGATAGAGCTGAAACATTGTGTTGCACATGTGTCAATAAAACCATTTGTTTATTAATTCTAGTAATGGAGTGCAGCAGAAGTTCTTTGCTGATATTAGATAGATTCAAGCAGAACAAGCAGCACATCCATGATAGAAAATGCAGGAGGGGTGTCAGTGGGCAAGATCCACGGCTCTGCAATATAGTAAAAGAAAAAAGTTGCAGCGCTCCCACCAATCAGACGTAGTGAATTTTTCTTCTATGTACAAGGAGTGACGTTTCAGTCCTATCACAGGAAGAGGTCCTGCGTTAGAACTGTAACGTCGCTGTTTGTACATGGAAGAATAAACCACTATATCTGTATCTGATTGTGGGACAACCAGTTTTTTTTCCTTTATAGATAGATAATAAAAGCTGCCATACACAGTTCATAGCTGTTGGCCGATAGCTCTCTCTCCCACATATTCATACATGTTCAGTTAATGTTTGTGTAATCACTGGAGAGAAGGGAGAAAGCAGATGCCAGACACTTCTGGTAGCAGCTTATCTCCTGGGAGAACAAAGGGATCAGGTGATATTATTACCTTCGCCTGATCCTTTTCTCCCCATGCTAATGTGCATGGGGTCTTAAGCCCTTGCAAGTTAGGTCTCTTTCCCTCTGTGCCAATCAGTTAGTTACTTCTTGTTTATTGTACTTCTTTTATTTATTTTTTTTTTAAACTTGAGTAAATTCCTTTTCATATGAAGTGTCCTGAAATTAATGGCACTGTAGAATAAATAATACTGGACAGATACATATGAGACACATATGAGATATAAAAGATAGATAGATAGATAGATAGATAGATATTAGATATTAGATAGATAGATAGATATTAGATAGATATTAGATAGATAGATAAATAGATATTAGATAGATAGATACCCTTGGACCCCTAGACCTACTGATCACTGTACTATTTTATAGTGATCAATTCAGTAGTAGAACCATGAATTGTCTCCAAATGTCGCCTTTGGAATATGATAAAAAGTTGCCTTACACTCTCCCCCTCACAAACAAACAAAAAAATCCTGCTAATTTTTAACTGCACTTTTTTGGTAAAAATGGAAGCAACCATTTATACTGTAGAAATAGGTCTTGGAATTTGTCTATATAGTTTGGCACTTGAAAGCTGCGGTCCAGGAGCTTGTGTGTCTTACTGTTGCACAGCCAAGTCAGACCATGTTCATAATGTGTTTGCAGTGAACTTTTGGTGCATGCAACAAGACAGGTGCTAGCATATACGTCACTGGAACGTCTCATGAAAACAGAAAAGAGAGCCCTTTTGGTCTCTGATGGGTTAGTATCTCTTGATCCAGCTATAAGTAAGCACCAGTGCATGTCATTACACTGGTAAGGGTCTTTTTTACATCAGGATTTTGTCATGTTTTTAACAGACGTTCAATAAAGTAGGAGTTTTACCTGAAGAGTTGGACACGAGTGCAATGTGTACCAACACACATGAGTCAAAGGTCAACGTGTGGCACTGTTTGTTTACACAGTGGCATATGTTGTACTCTTTGGAAAATACCCATGATGCCTATGTCAGATGATAGGCTTAAACAGGAAGTGAACAGAACTGAGTTTGAACAATGCTGAGCTTGACTTGCAATGTTCCTCTCATGGGTAAAGGTTGATCATTACTCAAGTTATATCTGCCATTGGATAAGAGGTTTAAGGATGTTGTATTTGACTTTCCAAAAGTCTATTGCAAAATGTAGGGGTCAACAACACCCTGATTTATCCTAATTCTTTTGCTATGTAATCTTTATATGATTTATATGTTTGTTTAGTACTGTTCTACAGGTTCTTGGAAATTGTGTAATTTTTTTTTACTTTATATAATCTTGGCAAGTATTAAATTCATGTGACATATTAACGTCAGTTGTTTATTCCACTATAAATAAAGAAGATCCTGGTGGGTCTGGCTCAGAAGCTTTATGGTATAGCATGGGCTATGCTTCTTAGATATAGATAGAAGATACAGCTTCTTCGTGTATTAGAAATATGTCATTACATCTAACTGGGTAACGAAATCATTGAAGTAGTCGATCACTAAAAAGGTGATTACTTTAACATGAGTAAATATGTAAAAAAAATATGAAATTGTTTTACCTTTTTTTATAATAATGGCTGTACATTGTCTTATCAACCACAACCAAAAATTGTACAAACAAAGGGAAATAAATAAATACACAGAGAAATAAGTAATTCATTAACCAGTTGAATATTGCCCCCTCCCCCTTTTTTTAGTATATGCAACTGCAAAAGCTGTAACCTTTTTTTATTCAGTTATTTAAATAATTTTTATTTCTGTTTTCACTTTTTTTCTTAACTGCTACTAAGGTACTTTTTTAAAAATTTTGATGAAAGTCATCCAGTGGTCTGGAAGTGGTTTAAAAGGGTTGTCAAGTATATTTTATTTTTTTCTTAAATGCTGGGAGCACCTTAAAAATAATAAAATAACACATTCATCTGTTTAATCTCCTAACAGTTACATTAAAATTGGAAAAACCCTTCTGAAATATCATTTTTTATTGTAGATTTTTAATATGTCTGAAGAAAATATTGTTGGCACAAAACCCTGGGGATACAATTGCATTTTTAACCCCCTAACCTTAAGGACGACTAGCATTTTCCCCCTCTGTGTTGCAACAGTCATAACCTTTTATTTCTTCTGAATTTATTTTTTTTATTTTGAGTTTTTTTGAGTATATATAGTGTATTAAATAACTTTTACTATTTTATTTTTAGGGGAAAGATAAAAAACCGAAATGTTAACATTATTTTGTGGAATTTATTTACAGCATTCATTGTGTGGTATAAATAGCATAACTTTATTATGTAGGTCAGCAGAATGATGATAATGCCAAATTTATATATATTTTTTATTTTTATTTTTTCCTTGTGCAGGCTGTCAGCTACCTATCTGCTCCCCCTCCTCCTTCAGACTGAAGTGGGGGTGGGGTGTTTTAGCTACACATATCTCTGGATTGGTAGAGAGATGGGCTTGTTTGAAAGCTGGCATTCCAAGCTTTCACAACATTCTCTCCACTATGTTGGAAGATATAGCTGCTAGAAATTGAGATATCAGGGAATGCAGCTGTAACAGAAAGTAAAAGCAGGTTTCACCACTTTTACTCTCTACTCGACTTCTAACAGCTATATCTCCTGATGTCGTTGAGATAATGCTTTGATTCTAGTCTTCTATGAAAACTTGGGGTGCCAGCTTTCAAACAAGACCAGGCACATATCTATCTGCTACAAGTTCAGAGAAATGAGCACCTAAAGATATGAATAATTTCAGGATAAAAAGACAAATAATAATAAAAATATTTTCAGTGGTTAGTAGTTACACTTTTTACAATGATAACATTATTATACATGTTACAGACCTATGGTTTGTTAAAAAGGGTAAGCACCACAGGATGTTTGAGCCGTTTACACAACACTTTAACATGTTCCTAATAGAATTATTTTAAAATGTTCACATCAAATTCTTACAAAGATTTCCCTATACAGTTAACAAAATGTCTTCATATTATAATTCTTCAAAAACTTTCAGAATAAAAAAATTAAAAATAACATTGCTCAGAAAATCAGTAGTAATAAGACAGAGCAACTGGACTTGTATTTTCTCTTTAGGATATTTTGCTAGTCATTTCATTGGCTTTATCAGTAAAAATGACTTGTACAAGATATCTCTGGCATTAAAGGGGTTATCCAACACCTATAATGCCCCTCAAAATGCCCAGGTACCTCATATAGGTTATACTTACCCCGCTCTCCAGGACCAGTGTTGCAGTGGCAGCCAAGCGGGCATCAGGAGCTATACGGATGCCAGGGAGTGGGGTAAGTATAACTTGTATGAGGTGCCTGGGCAGTTTGGGGTGCATTATAGGTGTTGGATAACCTCTTTAAATATTGGTGACTCATGCTTCAGTCAGTATGATCTGTTTATCATAATCAAAATGAGGTCAAGGGCTTCGTAAGAAGTTGATTGCAATCTGCATGACTCAAGATATTAGGTGTGATTAAAATGTCTCTGGAGAAGTGTTAGAACAGCATTGTAAGTGGCAGACAATAGATATTGCACCACTCCACTTCTGTTCAAGCTTGGTTTCACCAATTTGACATAAATAGCTTCTGTCCTCTTTTGAACTAGTCCTCTTTTGTGTCTAAGATGCAAACCTCACTGTCATCAAATGAGTGTCTTTTGATAGAGTCCTGACTGCAGGTGTTGGCTCCACCAGAGGTGGAGGAGTATGATAACTATTGTCTGCCAATTAAAACGCTCAAAATCTTTCCCACATCAGTTTAATCACACCCAATAGCTTCAGTCATGCAAGTTGCAATCAAAATCCTCCATGAGGTTCTTAACATTGTGTTGATTATGATAAACAGATTAGGCTGACTGAATAATGAATCACTAGTATTTAATTCCAGAGCCATTCTAATTGATGGATGGATGACTAGCGGAACGTCGAAGTTGCTACTGATATACCATGACCTGGATGAGGAAGAACACTACCCAAAAATGTTACCCAAAAATAATATCCCAAAATGAATACATAAATTTCATAAATATACCCAGATAGACTATTTTTATTGTCATCATTGCATTCTACAAACCAAATTTACATAAAATAAATAATTTCCGGCAATGAATATGCTCTAAACCAATCCAGTTCAATGTTATAGATTTAGACATTTCTTTTGATGACGGAACAATTTGTGCTACTGTCTGCCGGGTCCATGTATCAGTGCCGTTATGTAATACCTCGTTTTTCCATGCATACAGAAAGAGGGAACATCTGAATAAATTACACATACTGGATAAATTCTGTTCTCTATTAATTTACATCATAGTAGATCTTTACCAACAGTTAATTTTAATTACCAGTCATTTACATATTATCATGTCATACAATTTTTACTTAATGTTTTTTGAGAATTAATTCGTTTTAGGGAAAGTCTTTTGAAATGCTAAATCTTAATACCCAACTATGGTCAACAGTGATGGACCATTTTCACATACGATAAAATACAGTATTCCAGCTTTAGCTGTGATACATAGACCCCAATAAAGTCAGTTATTGATATCCAACAGTCATTTTGATTGAATGGGATCATTTTTTAAATGATGGTAAAGCGGAAATATTTTTCTTCTTTCTGACATCACCTTAAATGGCGAAAAAAGATGATAAGAGATAAAATAGCTCTGAGAGTCCATTGAATCAGTCATTAATATGTCACATCTGAAGTTGTGGCTATAAAATAACCTAATACAGTCAGTGGCCTTTATAACACTTCTTCATGATGGTCATTGTTCTTCCTGTCCTCACTTACGTTCTGGAGAACAGATCCAGGAGACAGGCAGCTGAAATGAGATTCCTGTAGTAAATTATTACTTATTGGGGCTATATTTCTTTGACAATATGTCTTCATCACAGCTGCTGCTTCAAAGTTCATGCAAAATCCCAATTCGTGCTTCAAAGGCAAAAGGTTGATGAGGATAAAATCAAGGTATCAATACCAGTTTTTGAAGTGCTCAGATTTTTGAAGCGCTCAAGCAATTTCATTAACGCATGTAAATATGATTACATTTTAAAGGGGCAGTCCTGTAATTTTTTTAGAAATAATATGAAACCAATTTTTTACTTAATAAATATAATATAAATATTTAATCATTTATTACTTTATGTACGTTACAGCAAAGTAAGGAAAATATAAAATAATAAAGAATTAAGCAAATAAAAGTAATGAAATTCAATTTTAATATTATTAAAGGTGTATTCCAGGATTTTCCAAACTGTCTAAAAGCAGGGAAAGTTGTAAAATTAAAAAAATATATATATCCTTACCTGTTAAAGGAGTTGCCCTGCCTTGGAGTTAACCAGACCTGTGCCACTGGAACATAAAAATGAAGACTCACCAGCCCGCTAACACTTCTGGTCCCAACTGGACTAGGAACGGGCTTGGTACTGTGACTGCTGTGGTCAATCATAGGCCTCAACAGTTACATTGTTTTAATTGTACTACCTCACCTCTATGACTACGGGCAGGTGAGTCTGCTTTTCTTGTTTTCAGGGGCACAGGTCTAGACAATAGGGGTTGTTAGCTCTAAACCAGACAACCCCTTTAATTCCCCTGCTGCACCAATACTACCTCTCTGTTGGTCTCGGCTGGTCTTTCAACTGCCCTGCAGTGATGACATGCCATATATGAACATGTGGCTGCTGCAGAAAATCACTGATCTCAGTGGTCTTCTTCTATACATGCAGGCATCACCACTAAAGCCAGTGACTGGCTGTTGCATATGCATGGCACATTGTCTTTGTAGGACAAGAGAAAGCAGAGGATGGACCAGTGAAGGGGCAGGGAAGTTCAAAGGTGACCAGGGGCGTAATTGCAGGGGGTGCAGTGGTAGTAGTTGCTACCAGGCCCAGGAGAGTGAGGGGGCCCAAAGACACTTGTGCCACATAAAAAGACACAAATATTATAGAAAGTTCGTGCTGGGAGGGCTCTATTTTGCATTGGGGCCCAGAGTCTATAAGTTACACCTTTGGCTGCAGGGAAGGGGTTTGGTCAAGACTTTGGCATGGGGGGGTGCCTTTTCAATTTATGCCTCAGGCAGCAGGAAGGCTATGTGCTTCCCTGCCCCTGGCCACAAAGCTCTGAGGGATGGGGGGGCCCAAGCTGAACTGTTGCACCAGGGCCCAGGAGCCTTTAACTTTCCCCCTGCAGGTGACCATTAAAAAAATGTAAAACATTCTCTGCTTTTGGTAGACTTAAAAAATCCCAAACAACCTTCTTGATGTAAATGAAAAGTTGAAAAGAAAAAATGAAAGTTGAAGCTTTTTTTTTTTTTTTTAATACGGCAGCATGGTGGCTCACTGGTTAGCACTGGTGCCTTTTAGTGTTGTAGTGCTGTATGGAGTTAGTATGTTATCACCGTGTTTGTGTGGGTTTCCTCGGGGTACTCCAGTTTCCTCCCACACTCCAAAGACTTACTGATAGGGAATGTACATTGTGAGCCCCATTGGGGACAGCAAGTGATATAATGTTGTTAATACACCATGGAATATATCAGCGCTATGTAAGTAAAATAAATGGTCAAAAAATAATAAGCAATAATTATATTTAGAAAAGGTCTGCCCCTTTAGTGTACAAAAACATGAATCCCATAACACAACAAATAGTTTGACACAATGAAGCAGGAGACAGTGAGTCAAAGTTTACTACTATGGTATATATATATAAATCTTTTTTTGCTTTTCTTCATTTTATATCTTCCACTTACTTTCTCAAATGTGTTTTATGTAGGATCATTATTTAAAAAATTAGAAATTTAATATTGTTAGCTAACTTATCAGGCATGCAACTTTAAAGATGACCTGTCGCCACTCCTGACATGCCTGTTTTAATAGCTTCATGCATTTCCCATGTAATAACAATTCTGGAGCATCTATTTTTATGGCTCTATGTTGTGCCATTCCTTTATTATTTCTACTAGAAGTTATAAATGAATTGCTAGCAGTCTGCAGTAAGGGTAAAGAGGGATGGTAACAAGTTGGGGGAGGGTGTACCTGCACAGTCTCACTCTATCCAATCAGAGCTGCCATTGTCAGACTGTGCAGATACACCCCCCCAAATGGTTACCACCTCTCTGTTCCCTTACTGCAGACTACTAGCAATTCATTCATAACTTCTAGTGTAACTAATAAAGGTATGGCACAACATATAGCCATATGAATAGATGTTCAAGAATTGTTATTACATGGAGAATGCATGAAGCTATTAAAACAGGCATGTCAGGAGTGGTGAAAGGTCCTTTTTAAAACTTATCATTGGCAACAGGCACAAATAATTTTGTACAAAATGTATTTGCCAAAAATCTCACATTTATAATGTAGCATTAGCAATAGTACATCATTTTCTATAGTGAGTATGGCACTATTGTATTTACTTTATTATTTGTGTTTGCAGAGTGCTGTTGCATTGTGTTTGTTTTTGCCTTCAGCCATGGCCATGTGTACCTGCGCATTGGGATGTGCTGACTAACCCCCATTTTTTTCCTTTGCAGTATGTGACTTTAAATCTTACTGTAAAATTCCATTTACAATGGATATATTTAAAGTATTTATTGTAATTTGAATTAATTGTATTGTTGCAGTTATTTTTAGTATATTTTTGATTTCGTAATCACATTTCCTTCTCTTTTCCTTATTTCCCCTTCAGCTGGATGACATATATCGATTGACACAATAACTGTATCCTTAATTTTTATTTAAATATAGGCATAACAAGAGTATAAATTTTTTTCTCCACTTTGAGCTCTTTAAGCGAATTTTTACATTATTCATAAGTTAAATATAGCTTATAAATTGTTTTTGTAAATATATCTATTAATATAATATAGAATTTAAAATGCTGCTAATAAAATAGTTTAAATTAATAACATAACAATAATAATACATTTTATTAAAGTATACAAAAAATGAACCAAAAACAATGAAATACTGGGTGCAATTATCCCCCAAAATGAAAAAAAAAACCCCAGTAATTACAGCTACTGTAGATAATGAAAATGTTGCACAATGGAATGTATTATAGGATCCTTACAATCAATGTAATGAAAGACATCATCCATTACACTTAACCCTATCTGATATGATTTGGTTGTGTTTGCCCATCCAAAGCAATATTAAATCCCATGATAATAAATCACAGCATTTATTATATAAGGAAATGTTTGTTTAAAAAGAAGGCATCCAATATATCATTTTTCAATAATCACAATATTCATGCATAAATCATAGTAAACAATTAGTATGGGATATATATTGGATATTTTATGGAAATAATCCCTTGCATCTCCATTCCTAATTGGTAGCACATTGGTAACACCAACATTGATTAGTATCCAAACTAAGCATTTACACACATTCACACGCAAAAAACTACATTTATATTTCAACCTCTGCATTGTCAAGACTGAAACACTGACAATGTCACAATGTCATGTTCAGTATTTAAAGGGGCTGTGCCAAGTTTTGAAGTTATCCCCAACCAACAGCATAAGGGCTAAATAACCGATCTTTGGGGGTCTGACAGCAGGACATCCACCAATCCCAAGAACAGGGGTCCTGTTTCCCAATCAAGCATGCGACCTGCAGCTTCATTCATTCTTTATGGGACTGAAGGAAATAGCTGAGTGCTGTACTTACTATGTCTGGCAGTCCCATCAAGCATTCCATGCTACTCTATCAGCTTTGGGGAATGGGATCCTCTTTACTGAGACTGGTAGGGTTCCTAGTGGGGATAGGGGATAACTTTAAAACTTGAAAAACCTTTTTAATGGTATCTAAATTGTGACATGTATACATTAATCTTCTCCAAGTAAAATCAAAATAGTATCATTTAACTGTATGGCTGTGCCTTGGAAGAAGAGGATCTGAAGATCAGTATCTTAAAAATAGACCACCGACCTTGTAGTTTTTTAAAAATACAGGTCAATATAGGCAACCTAGAATATGAAACTAACATTTTAAGATATAAGTGAAGTTAGTGAAGATAAATACATTCTGGTTTGTCATCTTAAATTGGAATGCTTGGTGCTGACCTAACATTTAGAGGTTAACAGATGTGCAAATTTGCTCAACTTACTAGATTTGGCTCACAAATACAATCATCTTAAACCCATTTCAATTACCTAATTAGAGGACCTTCATTAATTAGCTGGAGTGAAGAGTGAACTACATAGATTGTCTCTCTCTTTGGAGGACCTTGCCTGCCTGAGCATGGACAACCCACTGATTTCAATGGATACCATTTACTTCTTCATTTTTCCTGTGGTGGGGCTGCAGGAAAATTCAACAATCACTGAGGTTCCATACAGATTACAGCTGATCATTGGTGGTTCCAGTAGCAGGACACCCTCTGATCAGGTTATTTCTGGTGGACCCTTGTAATAAAAAGGCACTGTAGAAGAATGGAGAACCCCTTAAATGTTCCTCTACCACACAATAGCAGAGTAATAGGCTTAAAGGGGTTTTGTAGTTCTTTAAAGCTTACGACAAACCATCAATATCAGATTTATTGGGCTAGCACTTGTACCTTTATTGGTTACCCTGCTACACAACTCATGTCATATGTTTAGTAGTGTCAGCATAAGAACTGTAAAACTACTCTGTATAGACAACTGCATTTTTGTAAGCTTTTTTACAATCAGATGACCTAGCCAATGACCTTACAGAGTAAAGGAAGAAGGTCTATAATACTGAAATCCTGGATTCTGCAATCATTTGGTAGGCTGGAATTTTTCAAAAAGACAAATCTTTTTGAGTGCTCTTACTTTTTGAGATCAGCCATCAATTATATTTATTATCATCTTCTTCCAGTCTTAAATACCATTTTAGTTGCTGAGTTTTTCAGAATTACTCAGTGTCCTACTGTGTACTACAAAATGGTTAGTAAAATATATAAGGCCACTTGAAAGACAAATTTAAAAATACAATGTGCTTAACAACCCAAATTCCAAAGACAAGCTTCAATTGTGATCCATGCCTTTGTACCCTTTTGTGCTCTCAAACAATTATGGTGATCCCTTATGGTTCTGATTGGCTTATATTAAATTTATAGAAATAAAATTAAAAAATATGTTCAGGTCAATTGCACAGAACATCCATACATGTACAATTTGCAATCTACCCTGTAGTCATAAAAATGTAAATGTTTGCAACTCATGTAATCATCTTGATCATGAAAATAACAGAAGCAATTAATAATTCACTGGTTTGATTCAGGACTAAATAATCTTTCACTGAGGTCAGTGTGTTCTGTATAACTAGGTCTTGGGGTAAGGACCCTTGTTTCATGGAGCCTTGATTCAATATATGGATAGTAAGTTTGTCGTGGCTGCATGTATCTGGGGGAACACGCAGCAAGCAGAATGTGGTTACCTTTTTGCCTGGAACATAGAGCTGTGGAAGTTATAGAGTGAGGGTCTCTGGTGCTGAGTGGTGATGATGATGCTGCTGTAAAACTGAAGTTTTTCTGTAGTCGTGAGTTAGAAGATTCCGGGCTGTGTGTAAAACTTTGGCTTGAAGCCTGCAGCGGAAAGAAGCATTGTGTATTAAGTTGCCCTGTGCTCCTCGAAGCTGACAGCTGGTGGAAGAGAAGTGCAGAAGGCTTTTCTGGGCTGGAGTTGGCTGATGCGGAAGTTCCTGTTGGGACCCTGAGTGGTGGCCTGTCGTGCGTTGCTTGGAATGGGAGCTTGGTGCAATACGTGTGAAGCGGATTTCTTGCAACTGGAGCTGGGAACTGCTGCAAAGACAGCAAACGTGTTACCTGATGGTGGACGGAGGATATTCTGTTCAGAGCTTAGCTGCAGCTACCTGATGCCTGAACTTGGGGTTGCTGGAAATCATTGTTGCTTTTCTTTGTCCCTTCATCTTGTGGCTGCTGCGCAGTTAAGTGTAGATGAAACCTGCGCCTTAAAATCTTGAAAAAAGCATGGATTACACCAGGTACCAATAGATTCCTAGGTGTTCCCATACAAAAGAAACTTGGATACTCTCTGGTCAATTAAAATTACTTCTATTTGGGCAGAAATATTCCTGACATCTATAAACCTGACCTCCATAATGTAATGGTGACCATCATAATGTCTAAGGCTAGTTTCACACATACGTTCCCCAGATCTGGCATAGCAGGATGGTTCATGTGCCTGCCAGACCCTATAGACTTTAATGGGATCTGGCGGGAATCTGGCCACTTCCCGACATAAATGTACCATAGACAGCAGTTTTTGTAAAGCCGAGTCCACAATTTATGTCAGTGAGTGGCCGATTTCTACCAAAGGCAATGTTTGGTATTGCAACTCATCTTCACTGAGTGAGCTATAATGCCAAACACCTTGGGTACACGTGCAGTGAAGCAAAGTGTACTGCTCTTTGCTTCATAGGTGCAGTATGCATGCACCCGGAGCTGCTGGAGAACAGTTTCTTGCCCAATAAGTTAAATTTTGACCTACTATTTTGTGGGGATTGATGGGTTTGTTATAGGCAGGTTTGGGACCCTAAACCCCAGCTGCATAATTGCATTGCCCCACACCAAATCCCAGGTACCCTTTAAGCTTACAAAAAATTACATTAAAGGAAATCTGTCAGCAAATCTAACTATATGTAACCCAATCCAGGGCTACATAGTGCTGCCTAACACAATACAAAACATACCTGTCTTAGTATTCTGTGTGTTTCTGAAGTGCAGAAAATTAACCTTTATTCCTATGCAAATGTGGTCTCAAGATGCCCAGCGGGGCATGCATAACTGTTATAGGAGCCCAGGCACAGATTTGCTGACAGATTTCCTTTAAATTACAACATAAATGTCATAGTATTATAAAGAGCTTTTTTAATAGTACACTTGATTCATAGAAAAATGCTGCATGTGTGTCATCATACATACATACATAATAGCATAATACAAGCTCTATTAAATGACTAAGTGTTGATGTTCTGTGCAATGATCTTCCATATTTTGTCCAAGAAAAAAATTAAATGTACTGTAAACTGAACCTACAGAGGAGGCAGGCATTTAAATTCTGCACTAAGTATTGAACAGGAAAATCAATATTGCTTTTACTTCCCATAAGACTAAATGCATTTTAAAGAAGAATGACTCAGCCTATGAAACCGTTCTTGACAGGCATAGGACTATGGCATTTTTAGGCTGATCACAGATACATGACATAACTCAGTAATGGTAGATGATGCTTTATTTCTTTGGAAAAAAAAGAAACATTTTGCATCCTGCACTCATTGTCTTCTTATGCAGTTTAAAACTATAATTTATTTTTTTTCCCTAAGCTTTTTCTGGCAAGAGACACGTTTTCACCATTTTCCACATCTCCTTGTGTATGTAGCTTTAAATTATGCTTATAAATCCATGGATTCCCCATCTCCATATATTTGTGTCACACATTTCAGAGTGGTGTTGGTTCTTTACATAGATGATGCTTATCAGTCCATGTATTCCACATCTCACATGAATTATTTTAAAGGCTATGTACGCCTGTTATTGATTTACATGTTTGTCAGGCTAATAAACATTTTTATAATAGAATTTTCTTAAAAATTTAACCCATTTGGTTTTTACAGCTGCTATTTTTCACACTATATACAACAGTTGCAGGAAACTTTCCTGTGATAAATCTGTCAGACTGGCTGTCTTACATGCTGACACCCCTCTAAACATTCATGACTAAGCTGATTTATACACATAGCAAGGTTGAACTTTGATTTGGGCATTAACCAGTTTAGAAGAGAGTTCAGCAAAAGTCAGAGGTTTGCCAGTGAACGAGCTGTCAAATGGCCAGTCTGATAGATTTAGCACAGAACAGCTTTCTGCAGCTGATATATATTGTGAAATATAGCAGCAGTTGAACCAAACGGTGCAAATTTTTTTAAAAAACGTACTGCAAAAATATTTATTAGCCTGAACTACAAGTCCACAGCTTTTACTTAATCCACCACCAAATATGAATATCCTATATAACAAATGGTGGCTCACCAATCCTAGTTGATATATGGAAAGGATTCATGGGCACACAGATTACAAATAAAATAATTGCAGTAAAATCAATTGTGCTACTATGAGCCTATCAATTATGTTGTTGGGTTTGATGATATATTGACAATGTTAATCAAGAAAATCACTGCCTAAAAAGAATGCTTAAAACTATCTAATCTTTATTAAATCACTTAAAATAGAGATGAGGAAAATTCCGAGTAGGTTAAATACACAAACTTCGACCCGTGTGAGGAAGATGGTGACAAAACACCTGCGCTAACACGATGGAATGGAAACCACCGTATGGTACTGCTGCAGGGGAATACTGATTGTTCAACCACCCCTCACAATCTAAAAGGCAAAATGTACAGACCGCATTGTCATATTACCCCTCAATGCCCAATTGCTATACCTGCCCCAGGAAAAGGGCACAGGCTCACGTGAATTAATGGGTCAATAATGAGACAAATGCAGTCTTAGGACCGGGAGAAATCGCCAACGGTGCGCAGTGAAAAAAACACTATGAACGGACCTAAGCCGTATCTATAATATGAAATAGTATCTTAACACTATAAGTTCCACCATCCAATGCTGATGCGTTCCCCTCGGTGCGCCGTAATGACGGCTAAGCGCAATACTTTAAGTGCCTATAGTCCTAAAAATGTAATCATCTCCTGCCTAACCGCTCTACGCGTTTCGCCTTATGATAGGCTCATCAGGAGCCGCAGGAACATACAGTACAGACTAAAAGTTTGGACACACCTTCTCATTCAAAGAGTTTTCTGTATTTTCATAACTATGAAAATTGTAGATTCACACTGAAGGCATCCAAGCTTTGAATTAACACATGTGGAATTATATACTTGACAAAAAAGTGTGAAACAACTGAAAATATGTCTTATATTCTAGGTTCTTCAAAGTAGCCACCTTTTGCTTTGATTACTGCTTTGCACACTCTTGGCATTCTCTTGATGAGCTTCAAGAGGTAGTCACCTGAAATGGTATTCCAACAGTCTTGAAGCAGTTCCCAGAGATGCTTAGCACTTGTTGGCCCTTTAGCCTTCACTCTGAGGTCCAGCTCACCCCAAACCATCTCGATTGGGTTCAGGTCTGGTGACTGTGGAGGCCAGGTCATCTGGTGTAGCACCCCATCACTCTCCCTCTTGGTCAAATAGCCCTTACACAGCCTGGAGGTGTGTTTGGGGTCATTGTCCTGTTGATAAATAAATGATGGTCCAACTAAACGCAAACCGGATGGAATAGCATGCCGTTGCAAGATGCTGTGATAGCCATGCTGGTTCAGTATGCCTTCAATTTTGAATAAATCCCCAACAGTGTCACCAGCAAAGCACCCCCACACCATCACACCTCCTCCTCCATGCTTCATGGTGGGAACCAGGCATGTAGAGTTCATCCTTTCACCTTTTCTGCATCGCACAAAGACACGGTGGTTGGAACCAAAGATCTCAAATTTGGACTCATCAGACCAAAGCACAGATTTCCACTGGTCTAATGTCCATTCCTTGTGTTCTTTAGCCCAAACAAGTCTCTTCTGCTTGTTGCCTCTCCTTAGCAGTGGTTTCCTAGCAGCTATTTTACCATGAAGGCCTGCTGCACACAGTCTCCTCTTAACAGTTGTTGTAGAGATGTGTCTGCTGCTAGAACTCTGTGTGGCATTGACCTGGTCTCTCATCTGAGCTGCTGTTAACCTGCGATTTCTGGGGCTGCTGACTCAGATGAACTTATCCTCTGCAGCAGAGGTGACTCTTGGTCTTCCTTTCCTGGGGCGGTCCTCATGTGAGCCAGTTTCTTTGTAGCGCTTGATGGTTTTTGCGACTGCACTTGGGGACACTTTCAAAGTTTTCCCAATTTATCGGACTGACTGGCCTTCATTTCTTAAAGTAATGATGGCCACTCGTTTTTCTTTACTTGCTGCTTTTTTCTTGCCATAATACAAATTCTAACAGTCTATTCAGAAAGACTATCAGCTGTGTATCCACCTGACTTCTGCCCAACACAACTCATGGTCCCAACCCCATTTATAAGGCAAGAAATCCCACTTATTAAACCTGACAGGGCACACCTGTGAAGTGAAAACCATTTCAGGTGACTACCTCTTGAAGCTCATCAAGAGAATGCCAAGAGTGTGCAAAGCAGTAATCAAAGCAAAAGGTGGCTACTTTGAAGAACCTAGAATATAAGACATATTTTCAGTTGTTTCACACTTTTTTGTTAAGTATATAATTACACATGTGTTAGTTCATAGTTGTGATGCCTTCAGTGTGAATCTACAATTTTCATAGTCATGAAAATACAGAAAACTCTTTGAATGAGAAGGTGTGTCCAAACTTTTGGTCTGTACTGTATATGGACAGACACACAAACACAGCATTTGTCTCCTTATTGACCCATTAATTCACTTGAGCCTGTGCCTCTTTCCTGGGGCAGGTATGGCATTTGGGCATTGAGGGGTAATATGACAATGCGGTCTGTACATTTTGCCTTTTAGATTACAGTGTGAGGGGTGGTTGAACAATCGGTATTCCCCTGCAGCAGTAGCATACAGTGGTCCATTCCATCGGGTTAGCGCAGGTGTTTTGTTACCATCTTCCTCACACGGGTGAAAGTTTGTGTATTTAACCTACTCAGTCTTTTCCTCATCTCTATTTTAAGTGATTTAATAAAGATTAGATAGTTTCTTGTTAGACAGTGATTTTCTTCTTTTGAGTCAGAACGTAAACAAGATTAGTGTTCTCAATGTTAATCAATCCATTCATTCCTTTGGCACGTATTTGTGTTACATTAATTATTTGGAGTAGGCCACTATGAAATAAATGAAGTGGGAACCTTTTAAACTTGGTCACATCAATGATGTTTATGATGGTTTTAAATGTTGCCTCTCATAGTATTACTTGTAGTACATCATCTATTTTATTGTAATCTGTATTTTATCAGTATTTGTAATTTGTCAGTGCTATCTCTAAAACTCTTTATATGCTTTCCGTGGTCATATGGCCTATCAAACTACTATCCTATTGCATATAATGGTGCTTGAAAGTTTGTGAACTTTTCAGAATTTTCCATATTTCTACATAAATTTAACATAAAACTACATCATATATTCATACAAGTCCTAAAAGTAGATAAAGATAACCAAATCAAACCAATGAGTCCAAAATATCAGGTTTGGTCATTGACCTATTGAGAAAACAATGATCCAATATGACTCGTCTATCAGTGGAAAAAGTATGTGAACCTTTGCTTTCAGTATCTGGTATGACTCCCATGTGCAGCAATAAATGCAACTAAACATTTCCAGTATCTCCTGATCAGTTTGGGGCACATTTAGCCCATCCCACCATACAAAACAGTTTAATCTCTGTAATGTTGGTGGGTTTCCTCCTATAAACTGCTTATTTCAGGTCCTTCAACAATATTTCTATTGGATTAAGGTCAAGGTGTTGTGAAGACCAGACTTTTACAGATCTATGCTTTTTAAACAAAACAGGTTGCACACTCCCACTCGATCCCATTGATTGAAAAGATCTGACTCTAATGTCACCTTGAAATTATCTGCTACTCCTAAAGCTTCACATATTTTTGCCACTCAATGACATGTGACATTGGAACATTTTTCTTAATAAATAATGACTAGTCGAATATTTTTGACCCATTTGTTTGATGATTTTAGAACTTAAGTGAAAATCAGATATACTTTAGGTCAAATGTATGCAGAAATATAGAAAATTATGAATTCAAGCACCACTGTATATGGTTTGTTAATGCAAATATTTTCAATATCCTAGAGTTAGGATCACATCATTTTCTGTAGGTGCCAAATTAAGGTTGAAATCTCCTTCTTGGAAATTAAGGAGAGTTATCGTCCGGGAGAAGACAAAATGCACACACATGTGAATGGTGTTCAATACAGTCTCCTGACTCCTGTGTCTCAGGATGGTTTATTTATACCAACAAAGCCTGGGTATACCCCTTTACAGTCTAAATTTACTGTTGAACACTTTACCATATGTGTCATGAGAATGGGATGTCTTAGCAGACTCCAAGCTGTATACAGAGAATGACCTAAAGAGGTCTATATTTAAAATAAGGTCACTTGTCCGAAATTGCTGACATAACAGTTACACAGCTGACAGCAGCAAAACTTCTGTTCATAGATCTTAAAAATTGATCAAAATTAATTTACTTTCACAGGTTGTACCATTATAATGTTTAAAGCACTAAAGAGATGGTCTTGAAGGACACTTTGAAAGAGGCAGAATAGTGCACAAACTGTTTAAGTATTCTATATAAGTTGACTTTCAACTTGCACTTGACACTGTGTCCATTGCCAACATGTAACAGGGATCTACACACATACTACTATAAACTGGTGCATATGACCGGTAGCGCTATATAATTCTGCACATCTTAATTGAGTCCTTTGTAGTCATAGAACTAGAGATGCATTAATTTCAAAGAGAGTTGAATACTTTATATGCATTATGTTAAATACTTTTCTTCAGCAAAAGAAGAAATGAGAATATGATAATGTGTAATATAAATGCTACTTTAATTTAGGACTCATGCTTGGGAACTGTGCTTTTAAAGCAGTGGAGATATAAAACCAGGGGCCTCCAGCTTGTGACCCCCCTCTACTATCCAGAGCAGAGAGCTACTAACAAAAGCAAGTCTCTGTAGCCTGGCCATGTAATGCATTTGGCTCCACCAAACATCATAAATTGAACAACTGTTTATCAGCTGATCACCTGACTGTCTTCATTTCATGGTGAAATAAATCTTTTTAATGTCCACTTCCATAAGCATAGTCAGTGGTTGTACAATAATGGACTCTCTGCATATTTGCATTTTAAGACATATAGACGCATCGACATGGTGCAGCCATTTAGACCTCCGCTTGTGAATTACGTACTGCAGTATGTGAAAGTTTTAGCACTTTCTGTACTATTCTGTATCCTATGGTTTCCACTTTTTCCACCGCTGGGACCCGCACCTATATCGAGAACGGGGCCCCGAAAGCGAACGGGGGCGCACTGCGCATGCGCAGCCGCCTCCATTCATTTTCAATGTGGCCGGCGAAGATAGCCGAGCGCTGGCTCGGCTATTTCCGTCGGCTCCATAGAAATGAATAGGAGCGGTGGCCGCGCAAGCGCGGTGCGCTCCCATTCATTTCTATGGGGAGCCGGCTTGGTGGTGGCCGGACCGGAGTCCTCCAGCCACCACCTTGCGGGGCCCCGTTCTCGATATAGGTGCGGGTCCCAACGGTGGGACCCGCACCTATAAGACAATGGGGGCATATCCTAGCGATATGCCCCCATTAGGCAAGATGAGACAACCCCTTTAAGGAGTTAGTACAGATTAAAATTGCAATATATTTATTTTTTTAATTTTATGTTTTGTTTTTTTTTTTGTATTTGTGAATTCAATTGCCATACAGAATTCAGGACACAACAATGGGTTTAAAAAAGATTTGGACTATGCAGTAGATTATGTTATTGTCTACATTTGGAAATAGAGAATCCAAATACAGTGTTCTCCTCTCCCCCCAATTCAGTGACCACAGATGGTTCATTGTCAATGTGTACTCAGTTTCAATAAATCCCAGTTTAAGGTTCTATGAGTTAAAAGTCAAGTATTAACTGCAATGGGTTGACATAAAATTTTTCTGCATGTCAGTTTGCATTACCCACATTTAATATCACAGTGTTTGCCAAGTGGTTGTGGCAGAAAATGCGAAAAAGAAATGTATTATTAAAGCTCCAGTCTTGTCTGTGTTTGCTTTAGGAGAATTAAGTACAGTCATGGCCAAAAGTTTTGAGAATGATACAAATATTAATTTTTACAAAGTCTACTGCTTCAGTTTTTATAATGGCAATTTGCATATACTCCAGAATGTTATAAAGAGTGATCAACTTAACAGCAATTACTTGCAAAGTCAATATTTGCCTAGAAAATGAACTTTATCCCCCAAAACACATTTCAACATCATTGCAGCCCTGCCTTAAAAGGACCAGCTAACATAGTTTCAGTGATTGCTCCATTAACACAGGTGTGGGTGTTGATGAGGACAGGGCTGGAGATCAATCTGTCATGATTAAGTAAGAATGACACCACTGGACACTTTAAAAGGAGGCTGGTGCTTGGCATCATTGTTTCTCTTCTGTTAACCATGGTTATCTCTAAAGAAACACATGCAGTCATCATTGCACTGCACAAAAATGGCCTAACAGGGAAGAGTATCGCAGCTAGAAAGACTGCACCTCAGTCAATAATCTATCGCATCATCAAGAACTTCAAGGAGAGAGGTTCCATTGTTGCCAAAAAGGCTCCAGGGCGCCCAAGAAAGACCAGCAAGCGCCAGGGCCGTCTCTTAAAAGTGTTTCAGCTGTGGGATCGGGCTACCAGCAGTGCAGAGCTTGCTCAGGAATGGCAGCAGGCAGGTGTGAGTGCATCTGCACGCACTGTGAGGCGGAGACTCTTGGAGCAAGGCCTGGTCTCAAGGAGGGCAGCAAAGAAGCCACTTCTCTCCAGAAAAAACATCAGGGACAGACTGATATTCTGCAAAAGGTACAGGGAGTGGACTGCTGAGGACTGGGGTAAAGTCATTTTCACTGATGAATCCCCTTTTTGATTGTTTGGGACATCTGGAAAACAGCTTATTCGGAGAAGACGAGGTGAGCGCTACCACCAGTCTTGTCTCATGCCAACTGTAAAGCATCCTGAAACCATTCATGTGTGGGGTTGCTTCTCAGCCAAGGGAATCGGCTCTCTCACAGTCTTGCCTAAAAACACAACCATGAATAAAGAATGGTACCAGAATGTCCTCTGAGAGCAACTTCTCCCAACCGTCCAAGAGCAGTTTGGCGATCAACAATGCCTTTTCCAACATGATGGAGCACCTTGCCATAAAGCAAAGGTGATAACTAAATGGCTCAGGGAACAAAACATAGAGATTTTGGGTCCATGGCCTGGAAACTCCCCAGATCTTAATCCCATTGAGAACTTGTGGTCAATCATCAAGAGACGGGTGGACAAACAAAAACCTACAAATTCTGACAAAATGCAAGCATTGATTGTGCAAGAATGGACTGCTATCAGTCAGGATTTGGTCCAGAAGTTGATTGAGAGCATGCCAGGGAGAATTGCAGAGGTCCTGAAGAAGAAGGGTCAACACTGCAAATATTGACTTGCTGCATTAACTCATTCTAACTGTCAATATAAGCTTTTGTTAATCATAATATGATTGCAATTATATTTCTGTATGTGATAAAAACATCTGACAAACACACATAAAAACCAGAGGGCAGCAGATCATGTGAAAATATAATATTTGTGTCATTCTCAAAACTTTTGGCCATGACTGTACTGTAACTGTCATTGATTTTAATGAATTTTTAAATAAAAAAAATGTGTTATTTTTTTTTTACCAGTGAGATACTTATAAATTGCATATTTGAGAGCCAAGATTACAACTATCCCAACTGAGTTGTGGCACAGGAAACACGTATCCAGAGTCCATCCTAGACAATCAAGATAAAGGTTTTTTTTTCTTCTTCTTTCCATGGAATATTCTATATACTTACCAATTGCTCAAGGCCATGGAGTGATGACTACTCCTTATATTCACGTTCATGGTGCAAGAACAACCATGTGAACTTACACTGATGAGTTTCCCTTAGAACTTTCTTCAAAACTAAAGTTAATTGTGGTCAGACTGGACTTCTCTTGAACCCCTGGCGTTAGGCACAGCTTAACCTCTGAAGAATGTACATAATTATCTCTCTGACACCATTAATTTCTTTTTGCTCCAACCTCTTAACCTTATTCACTGTTGATATACATTTGAGGACTTCCGTAAACCATACGTAGAAGCTACTTCGATGTCTTGGTGTCCTAGTATTATCCAGTAGACAGTACTTTCTCTTAAGTTGATGCAACTTTCTGGGCCAATTTATAAAAACTAGTGCAGAAAAAAGTGGTGTGTCACCCATACCATATCAACCAATCAGATTCCAATTTTCAAATTTGCAGTGCAAGTTGAAATTTGTTTGCTGCATTACTGTGTCATTAGGTGTCCACATCACTGTACCTACATCCAATGATGTCTGTACATAAAACACAAATGTATATATATATATATATATATATATATATATTGACAGCAATACACAATAAATGACAGATGGGTGGTTTTACAAACTTGGACATGGTTACAAGACTGTAGACTGAATGACATGGTACCCTCATCAGCTAGGTTTAGGGATATCTGGTACTGGCTCAGTATGATGGCTAGATGGATAGTCATTCATGTCAATGACATTGGAGTCCATTGTGGTTTGCTTAAGGGAAATCTGGCTATGCATTCAGGGGTAAAGAAGTGTTGTGCTTGTGGATTGTTCAAGACTTACTTTGGGGCTACCGATCTTGGTTTTTCCTGTCTTGCCTTTGGTACGCCAGGATTCCTCATGGTCAAACTCTAGATCTTCCAATCTCTGTGTGAGCGCTAGCTTTTGCTGTATTGCCATCCTCAACAGAGAATTCAAAGTCTTCTTCTCATCCTCCGCGGCTGCCAGCTGTCTCTGCATTTCATCTAGCTGTGTCACATATTCATCACATCTGCTCAGACAAAAGGTGGAAAAGAAGAAAAGAGATTAATGATTTGAATTGTATTAGTTCCATTTTCAGAGCGTCTTTATACTAAAGAAGAAAGCTAGAGGTGCACAGTACTATCTACTGACAAATAGGTGGGATGTTGATTCCACCACCAGGTTCTGAATCCTTGATAAATATGGACAATACAGCCCTTGATAGATGGCATAAATGCTTGATGTCTATCCCACCCTTGCTTTGAAAAACAAGCAAGTTTGGATTCTGTTCACCTCTGCTTGTCACGTAAAAAGTTGAATATTGGCATGTTCTCAATACAACCATCCACTGCCTGTGTAAACAAATAAAACCAAAACTAACAATTATTATTCAGTGCAAAGGATTTAAAAACATTCTCGCTATGGCCCTGTGATTGCCTCATACATCAGGCAACAAAATCCTATAAGTGAAGAACCAGATGTTAAAGTGAGATCTGCTGAGTAGTAGACTCACAGATCCGATGACTCTCATGATCATAAATCACTGTTGTTAGGTAATGTTAGTTTCTTTCCACTAGACAAGATACTTGCTCTCTCTATAGGTCTCTATAGCTAACCTAGAAATTTCACTTAGACAAAAAGATATACAGCCAGTGGGTTACCCAAAGACACACTCTTCATTAGCAAGGGTCCAGGTGACTTCATAAACATAATGTGTGCACAGAGCTGAAATAATTCTGCTCCAAGCAACCTGTCCCTGGACCTAGTGCGTTTGACATGTGAATGAGCATAAACTCAGCTCAACAAAGCATGCCCGCTCAGCTACAGGTTATGTGTTTTTAGCAATTGACATGCTTTCAGTTTTTCACAGTATATTGCTGTCAAACCTCTAAGATACCCCAAAGGCTGGTTTCACACTAGTGAGTTAAACCAGCCAAAGACTTTTCCCTCCACAATTGAGCTTACTCATGAGATGTTGTATTATGTATGGCCTACAGTATTGCTTTTGATACTCTAGGGCAATGCCAGTCTGATTGCCACAGAGTGGGAGCATTTAATGAGATCTAATATATGCAAGCGGAAGTAACTTATGATTTACTTCTCTATATGTTTCCCATTATTTGCATTGCTATGATAGACAACATGTTTATTGGATATAACACTTTATTCTACCATGTCACATATTACATTTACCCAAAGTATGTCCAATTCACTCATTTTCTAGCCAGTATACTGTGTGCCTGTGAAAATCTAACATAGTCCTGTCATACTCATACTCCTTGTCCCTTCACATCCTCTGTTGTCTCCACTGCATGAAGGTACAGCTTTGACTCCTCATGGTTACACTTGATGCATTAGACATTCCCATTAGAACCCCCATGTATTAGAGGCAGGGGCCAGCTTTCAAGGAGGTAGGAAAATCTGCAGTAATTTCTAACACTCCCAACCACCGAGTGGCCAGCACCCCGGTTGTGCTCCATAGCTGGGTGGGGCTTTCCTGTTAAAAAGGCTCAATTCTGGCAGCCTTCACGTACACACTAGTGCTAGTCTTGCTGCCACACGCTAATAAACGGTGCTTGGCATTTCCACATATGGATAGTATATGTCAATGCTCCTGACAAGGCACTTGTTACAGAGTAATGTAGTAATCGTACAGTACGATAGTACATCTCATGAGCAAGCTTAGTTGCAGGTAGAACAGTCTTTGGGTCATACTGTGAAAAACTAACAGCATATCAATTGCTGAAAACGCAGCACCAGGAGCTGAGCAGGCATCCTTTGTTCTGCTGAGTTTATGCTCCTTCATGTGTCAAATCCATTAGTCACTTAGGTCCAGGGAAGGGTTGCATGCAGCAGCATTATTTGAGCTCCATGAACACATTGCATTTATGCAGTCACCTAGACCCATGCTAATGAAAAGTGCGTGCTTAGTTCACTCACTGGCTGTATAGCTGTTTGGTCACATGAATTTTCAAAGTTAGTACAGACCTATAGGGAGAACCAATATCTTGTGGCAGATAACACTGTCTGGGGAAAGAAACTAACATTATGTAATAACAGTGATTTATGATCACAAGAGTTATTGGATCCATGAGTCTACTACTCAGCAGATCCCCCTTGAAATTTAGGTCGTCTCGTGTGTTGCTTCTTGTTTCCTGATCTATTAGACACTCACGGGGTGATATTGAGTGTTTTAATGTCTTTGAATTGAATAAACATTTTTGGTTTTGATCATTTTCACAGGCAGTGAATGTTCACATCTGAATCACGGCTTTCATTTATAATGAAAGCCTGAATACGGTACGGGATCTGTCCTATGACAGACCCAAATTGTGCCTAAAGGACCACTTATTTATAATTTATAAGTTTCCTTTTCCTCATTTAACTCCAAAAATAGTGCTGCATGCTGCACATAAAATAATGGGCCTTCAACGCTCAGTAGGCCCTGGCATCTTCCTAGGTTACCCTGGTGTTGTTTTCGACCTTGTGAGACAATGAGTACATACCAACCTTGAAAATTCCCTACCATGTACCAGGAAGAGTAATTTGGGGAAAAGTGGCAGCCTAGTAGATGTACAGACACCACTTTGGTGCATTAATATTTGTTCTTCAGGATCTTTGGATACCTTGATGACCATCCTGTGGATGTTCTCAATGAGGCAAGACTAGTTGTTAAATTTCCCATGAGCAGAAACAGCAGAACAGATGTTTTTAATAAACCTCAGGGACATTTCTAAATGTTATACAAAAAGTTATTTCGGTTTTCAAGATAATATGGAACACCCCTTTACATGACCTTGAAACACCTGAAAATGAGCATGCTGCAGCCAGACATTTATTTGTTTGTACAATAATAGAGCAGCACAGCCATTAGGTATTGGCATTTTCATCAGGATGAAATTCTCTCAGTTATGTGAATTGATTTTTGGCCAGCAAATATCTAGGCAGCTTGCACAAAACAGGAAGATCTTCAGACGAAGGAGACAACAAACCCAATAAACAGGATGGAACAGTATAAATCATTACTACAGATGCCTAAGAAGCTAAAACAACAAAAAATAGTCACAAAAACATAGCGGACTATGGGCCAGATCATTCTCTTACAGTAAAGAGTCCCTCTATTCCTTGATTATTATTCTCCTTACATAGACACCAATTTAAATTTATGGTCATATATAATACATATCTAAATTTCTTAAAGCTCCGCAATAGGTCTGATGTATTGCAAGGTAAAGGTAGGGTTTTGAGGTACATGTTCCAGTTTACTGCTCTATCAAGGTTTAGTAATAATTTTGAATAAAAACAAAGCATATATTTGAACTTTTCAATTTTTGTGGGGGTGTCCTGTGTCTTGTTATTTGAGTCTTAATGGTAGCACTTATACCACTACAGGGTGAAAGGTAATAGTTGCAGCCAAGTGCCTGATGGAGCCCAAAGGTCCACCTGCCACATATGAAGATACCAATGGTATAAATAGTACACAGTAGGTGGGGGGCCCTGTTGACGATTTTGGCATTAGGGTCCAGAAACTTCAAGCTACATCTCTGTACTACTATACAGTCCCATAAAGTGAACAGAAAAGAGTGCCATCATAAAACTGCTATGCAGAGCTCACATAGCAGGGCTTAAGCCATGTTGGGTTTTTCGGCATTGTTGATGAAGGTAGTGGAGGCCCAGGGGCGTAGCTAAAGGCTCATGGGCCCGAGGCAGGGGAGAACATAGCCTTCATGCTGCCTGAGGCAAAAATTGAAAGGGCACCCCCCATGCCAAGTTTTTTACCTCTAACCCTTTCCCTCCAGCCATAAGTGTAACTTGACCTGCATGCCCTTTCTATAATATCAGTGTCTTTTTATGAGGCACAAGGCTCTTTGGGGCCCCTCAGGCTCCTGGGCCCGGTAGCAACTGCTACCGCTGCACCCCCTATAGCTACGCCCCTGTGGAGGCCCCTAAGTGATGCTGCCCTGGGACAAGTTCCCCATTTTTTGCCCTGTTTTTTGTTCCTTTAGATTTCAAAGCACCAAATCCAAAATATGACACTAATGACAGAGCTAGTTAGCATTGTTACCTGGTGGCAAACATGGCTCTTAGTGATGAGAAGGTGGCAGCATCCTCTTTTAATGCCTTCAGCTCATTCCGTAGTTTCATCATGGTTTCAGTTACCATTGTCTTCTCGTTTTCATACTTATTTTTAAGGTTTGCAAGTGCTACTTCTGCAGTCTGAAACAGACAAAAACATGAATTTGGAATAACACTCTGGTCTATGCCCTGAACAAGGCTTCACAGCTATTTAACCCATTAATGACATCTAATTGTGGACCTAAAGGAAACGTGATATCATCTTTTTACGTTAGACATATATTTTTTAGAATTTTTGGTGAGTTTTTTTTCCATGTCATCTAGATTTAAAAATGTATATAATCCTGAAATTTTCACAATGGCCACTAGGCCTAATAATAGGTCATGAATTCCTGTTCTATACCAGTAACTTTTCACTATCCATTATCCTTATGACCAGAGGCAGAATTACAATGACAAGTAACACCTCCATATAGATAAGACAGGATCTATCAGACTAGCCATAAGATCATGGAGTCTTAGGCTAGTTTCACATGTGCAGCAGAGTGCTCTGGCCGCCAGTTCTTGCAGAGAATGTTGGGAATCGGCTGGACACAAACTGCAGCGTGCAGCATTTTTTGTTTGTCCAACTCTCAAAATTTTTCCCAGATTGTGGTTGGATCTCCAATAGACCCCATTATAGTTAATGGGGCCAGCAGGCATACCAATTGCATCTGGTAGTGACAGATTTATGTACTCTACTGACTGTTCTAAATACTTATTATTGGATATTTAGCTCAGTGGTGCCTTGCAGCACTGGGTCCTAGGTTTGAATTCGACCATGGACAACATCTGCATGGAGTTTATATGGTCTCCCTGTGTTTGCATGGGTTTCCTCCTGGTACTCCGGTTTCCTCCCACACGCCAAAGACATACTGATAGGGAACTTAGATTGTGAGCCCCATTGGGACAGCAGGAAGTGATAATCTGCAATCTGTAAAGTGCTGCAGAATATAGTAGCGCTATATAAATTAGTAAAATAAATAAATAATAAATATCAGTCCTAATGCTTTAAGACCAACAAACACTTTTAGTGACAATGAAATCAAGGGAAGATGGATTAAAATACAGTACATTAGATATTTATGTTGATACATGCTGAAAAACTTTTAGCCAATTAACAATGATAAAGTGTAATAATAGACCTAAGTTCTTTTATGCATATTAATGTTTGGAGGTGGTCAAATTGCAGAACTCTTATCCAATTAAGAATTGCGCAGTGTACAGGAGGTGTAGCTTGCCTGATGCATAGTGATGTGCTGAGGTCATCATAGGAATGAATCAGGGGCGGACATACCGCCTGTGCAGCCGGTTCAGCTGCACAGGGGCCCAGCATGTGAGGGGGCCCATAAAGCTTGGACTGGTCCACTCATGAATGGGGCCCCCCTCCTGAACTTCAGACTAAAAGATAATGTGCTGCTCAGGGGCACTCCTGGTAAGTAAAGCTGTGTCCACAGGGTCCGTTTTTTACAAAATCGCGGCAAAAAACACCGCATTTTGCCGCAATTTTCTGGAAGATAGAACCTTGTGGACCCAGCCTTACTGACCAGGAGTGCTGATTGGTCTAAAAACCTTCACTCACGAGCGCTGACAGGCTGGCATCCAATGAGGCAGCTCTGCAGGAAGGAAGGAAGGACCCACTGCTACTCTGTGGAGACGGAGCCGGCTACTGAGAGGGGGAGGAGCCTGAGCCTGGCTTAGGACACCAGAAAAACCAGTACAGAGCCAGGAGGTGAGGAAGGGAACTGTATGTAATGTAGTGTAAAATAGTTCCTGCATGTGTGAGAGTGTCTGCATATGTGACAGTCTGTGTGTGTCTGTCTGCCTGCATGTGTGACAGTCTGTGTGTGTGTGTGACAGTGTCTGCATATGTGACAGTGTGTGTATATGAGTGTCTGCATGTGTGACAGTCTGTGTGTATGACAGTGTCTGCATATGTGACAGTCTGCATGTGACAGTCTGCATGTATGACAGTGTCTGCATATGTGACAGTCTGCATGTATGACAGTGTCTGCATATGTGACAGTCTGCGTGTATGACAGTGTCTGCATATGTGACAGTCTGCGTGTATGACAGTGTCTGCATATGTGACAGTCTGCATGTATGACAGTGTCTGCATATGTGACAGTCTGCATGTATGACAGTGTCTGCATATGTGACAGTCTGCATGTATGACAGTGTCTGCATATGTGACAGTCTGTGTGTATGTAAGTGTCTGCATGTGTGACAGTCTGCATGTATGACAGTGTCTGCATATGTGACAGTCTGCATGTATGACAGTGTCTGCATATGTGACAGTCTGCATGTATGACAGTGTCTGCATATGTGACAGTCTGCGTGTATGACAGTGTCTGCATATGTGACAGTCTGCGTGTATGACAGTGTCTGCATATGTGACAGTCTGCATGTATGACAGTGTCTGCATATGTGACAGTCTGCGTGTATGACAGTGTCTGCATATGTGACAGTCTGCATGTATGACAGTGTCTGCATATGTGACAGTCTGGCAGTTGTGACAGTCTGCGTGTATGACAGTGTCTGCATATGTGACAGTCTGCATGTATGACAGTGTCTGCATATGTGACAGTCTGCGTGTATGACAGTGTCTGCATATGTGACAGTCTGCGTGTATGACAGTGTCTGCATATGTGACAGTCTGCGTGTATGACAGTGTCTGCATATGTGACAGTCTGCGTGTATGACAGTGTCTGCATATGTGACAGTCTGCATGTATGACAGTGTCTGCATATGTGACAGTCTGCATGTATGACAGTGTCTGCATATGTGACTGTCTGCATGTATGACAGTGTCTGCATATGTGACTGTCTGCATGTATGACAGTGTCTGCATATGTGACAGTCTGCATGTATGACAGTGTCTGCATATGTGACAGTCTGCATGTATGACAGTGTCTGCATATGTGACAGTCTGCGTGTATGACAGTGTCTGCATGTGTGACAGTCTGCGTGTATGACAGTGTCTGCATATGTGACAGTCTGCATGTATGACAGTGTCTGCATATGTGACAGTCTGCGTGTATGACAGTGTCTGCATATGTGACAGTCTGCGTGTATGACAGTGTCTGCTTATGTGACAGTCTGTGTGTATGACAGTGTCTGCATATGTGATAGTCTGTGTGTATGTGAGTGTCTGTATGTGTGTGCATGTGTGACAGTGTGTGTATGTGAGAGTGTCTGCATGTGTGACAGCATGTGTGTCTGCATAGGACGCATGCGGCCAGTCTCCATGTTTTGTGGATCCGCAATTTGCGGACTGTAAAGCATGGCCGTCTAAATGGGCCCTTAGGCTGGCACCACAAGGTGGCTGTGGCTGCAACACACATTGTGCAGCTAAAGACTGCAGCGACACTACACTACATCACATCTATTAAAAGTAAATGGGACCGCGACCTGACGGTCACAAGAAATCCAACCTGCTGAATTTCTTGTGACTTTTTGATTGTGATTTTAAGAAACTTCAAGGTCACAATGCGATCCTATTCATTTAAACTCAATGCATCGCAGCATTGTGATTCTGTGATTCTTGATTGCACGACACACTATTGACCAAAAGCACTGTGTAGCTTTAAAGGGGTCACTGTATCTATTGTTTTATTCATTTTCCCCCCTTTTTCATTGGTACTGTACTTGTTGCTTCCTGGGCCAGCACTGGGCTCCTGGTCCTTATATGTTCCTTGGTCTTCCAGGATTATGTTTTTATGTCTGTATGTGTGGTTTGGGGAGGGGGGTGCCCAGGCACATTTTTGCACAGGGGCCCTCTGCTGTCTGTGTCCGCCCCTGGAATGAATATTAATGTAACAATGAATATATGAATATATAATATATGATATTATAAGATACTATAATATAAAAGACATTGGGCCAAACTGATCATTAAAATACATCACTTTTTGTAGCATGAAAAAGTCACAAACAACACATTTTCAACTTTTTCAATGGCACTTTCCTGAAAAGGATGGGACCCTGCCACATTTGCGATCTTATATGCTGGCATAGATTTCAGTTCAGGCGCACAGACTGCTGGATGTTGTGCCTAATCCTCATCATAAATCAGCGCACCTAGTTATCATAGACCAGTGTATGCCGACCAGGCTAAGATAAATCTGCCCCATTGATGTCTGTGTACTGCGGTAGACTCTGGCATTTTGAGCTATGATACTAGTATGCCTTCATCATCTGGAGTATAAGAATCTATTGTTTGAAAGAGACATTACCATTTGCCTTTTGACCATACCATCCAAGACCACCCAGCTTTGAGCAGTCTGCCTGAATTTTCAATCAAATCTGTATCTTGCTCTTTCCTTTGTCTCAAATACACATGACTGCCTTTCCAGGAAGAATTATTTAAGAATTTATTTCGGTTATCACAGAGTCCAACATATATCACAATGTATTAGCTCCCTCCTGACCACTGCACAGGTCAAAAAGCATGCCTAGAAAACTCTCCCACTTAGGTCAATGGTCAGCTTCTGTCCATTATGTCTATGGCCCATGTGTCTGCTCTCAAAAGCAGTCTTAACATATCTTAAGGTCTGGTGGCCAGTGTGAAAATTACAGGATTATATATATATTAAAAAATCTAGATGACATGGAAAAATAAAAAAAAACAAAACTAAAATTCTAAAAAATAAAAAGTTTGACATTAAGTATAACATTAAAAACATGCATTAACTCCTTAAGTACCTGACCCATTTTTGTTTTCACATTTTAATTTTTTTCCTCCCCATATTCCAATAGCCATAATTTTTTAATTTTCCATTCATATAGCCATATGAGAGCTTATCTTTTGTGGCATTAGGCCTCGTCCACATTTCCGTGTCAGTGACCCATCCGTGAAAAAAAGCGTACGTGTTTCATCCGTGAAGCTGTCCGTGAAGGATCCGTGGTTGGTCCGTGTGTCCGTTTTTACCATCCGTGTGGCATCCGTATTTCACTGACGTTGCTCAGCTGAAAATTGATTTCTAAAGAATCTCCTATTAGTCATCAGTGAAAAACGGACGCATCATGGACACAACACGGATGTGTGTCAGTGATTTTCACTGACCCATAGACTTCAATGGGCGTGCTTGGTCCGCATCACGGATCAAAGTAGTGCATGTCCCCGTGATTTTTTTACTGACCCACGTTCAGTAGAAAAATGCTGAAATGTGAACAGATACATTTAAATCAATGGGTACGTGTGCTGTCCGTGAAAAATGCGCATTTTTCACGGACAGCACACGTCAGTGAAAAACGGAAATGTGGACGAGGCCTAAGTTGTAGTTTTCTAATGCCACCATTTAATTTACCATATCTTGTATTGGAAAATGGGAAACAATTCTTTGTAGGGTTACATTTAAAAAACTCATAATTCTGGCAAGATTTTTTGGGTTTTGATATTATAGCGTTCACTGCGCTCTTAAAATGACATGACATCCTTATTCTAGGGCTCAATATGAGTATGGGGACACCAAACTTGTATGTTGTTTTTTTTGTTGTTTTACTATGTTTAAAAAAATAAAAACCTTGGGAAAAAAATCAAAATTTTCTTTGAATTGCCATTTTCTGACAACAATAACCTTTTTAGATTTCCGTCCACAAAGCTGTACGAGGGCTTGCATTTTATATCCATTTTGTGAGACAAACTGTGGTTTTTAATAGTACCATTTTTGAGGGGCATACAACTTTTTGATCACTGTTATTACATTTTTTGGGGGGACAAGGTGACCAAAAATGTCAAATCACAATTTTTTCTTCCATTACGGTGTACACTCTGCAGGAATTTAAAAATAAATATTTTAATAGTTGAGACATTTGTAGACACAGTAATACATGTTATGTCTATTTTGTATTGTTTATATATATGGAAAATTGGTAGAGGGGGTGATTTAAACTTTTAATATATATATATATATATATATATATATATATATATATATATATATATTTATTTTTTTTTACCTTTCTTCAGGGGACTAGAGTGATATTTTGATCCCTTGTCCATTCACCCTAATAGAGATTCTATTGGGGTGAGTGGGATTTTGACATGCTCCCTGCTGAGCTTTGCCTTGTGCACAGCATAGCAGGGAGGTTACTATGACAGCCCTGGGAGGCTTCAGTAGGCCCCAGTCTGTCATGATAACCGATCAGAGCCCTGCAATTTCACTGTGGGGGCTTTGACTAGACAGCAGAGGGAGCACCATCCCTCTGCCTTACTTCACATATGCTGAAGAGGTTAAACAATAGGTCATTTTCTGTTGACATATTTTTTTAAAGGGCCTTTCTCCCCCATCCATATGGCCTGTTATGGAATATGGTTGTCATAGGAGGGGACACCTGATTGTGACTTCCCACTGTGAGACAGATTGTAGAGCCTCTATGCACAAGCAGATCTGGAAACATGTTAGAATAGTGTTGAGGCATTGTAGCATTTTTAAAATCCATGTAATATTGCCCCAGCATCATTACTGTAGCCACTGTTATGCAGGAAATAAAAACTGTAGGTGAGAACTATAGTTGCTTTGCTAAGAAAACACCTGAATGCTCCCGACCAGCAAACTTCCAAATCTCCTGCTTTTATAGAGAAGAAGTCACACTTGCTGATGATCAATTAATCAAGGATATTTGATTAGCAGCAGCTGGCTGCTATGTATCCTCTTAGTTCCTATGGAAGCAATAGGGGTGTACTTAATTTTTAACACACCTCCTTTGCATTTTGGCCTAGTTTTTGGTAAATAAATAATGAAACAGTTTGGCAGTTTGTCATGTGTTGCTGTTCATCTGAGGTTGTAATTATCTAAGTAAAGATCTTCTTAGGACCAGGTGTGATTTTATTACACCCTGATATGTAAAACCATAGAATAAAAAGGTGTACTTTGTTTTTCTTGTGACTGTATATACAGTCTTCATTTCTGCATAAATTTGTGCTAATGGCCAAATATGACCTACTTGTAAAAATTGACTTAGTTTAGAATGGCCAAGTCAAAGCCCTGACCCTAATCCAATAGAAATGTTATGGACCTGAAGCTAACAATTCATGGGAGGAAACCTACCAACATAACAAAATTTGAGCAGAGGAATAGGCTAAAGTTCCTCCAAGATAATGGGCAGAACAAATCAACAATTACCAGAAATGTTTAGTTGTAGCTATGGCTGATAAGGAGGTCACACCAGATACTGAAAGCAAAGGTTCACATAGTTTTGCCACTCACAGACATGTCATAGTAGATATTTTTTCTCAAGAAATAAATTACCAGGTCTAATTTTTTTTAATTATTTGTTTCATTCAGTTATCTTTAAATACTTTTAGGACTTTTAGGCCACATTTATGGAGAAATATAGATAGTTCTGAAGGGTTCACAAACTTTCAAGATATTGATATAGATATTATAACAACTGCCTGGAAAACTATTGCATAAGAGGTCAACAAAAAATTAGATTTAGGTCATGTGTTGTGCATCCGTTACATTGTCAGCTTATGGAGGCTATTAGCCACATTCCAAGGATGGAGAGACTGCTAAAATAAACTTTAACAAGACACAGAAGTTTTGTCTAGTGAGCCATCTGTTAGCCATCTGTTGACCATGAGGGGGTCCCCAAGGAATCAAAATCTATACATGCATGTAGGGATATAAGTTATTGATGTTAGACGCCTAGTTGGGGTGTAGAGTTTATGCAAATTTAACTGTATGTATATAAAAGTGGAGAGGTTCTACTCCTCTATGGTCATTTTCACTGGAACTTGTTGAAAGTTTTAAGGCTCCTGGATGGCTGTAAATAAACCTTATCATCCTGAAGACCCTGTTTGCAGTGAGTGTTACTCCATGTAGGCACTAAACCCTGTTCTTGAGAAACTTGTGAAAAGTGATAAGAATATGGGCAATGAGTTGCAAGAACAAGAGTTCAAGAAGAGTATCCAAAGTTTGGGAAAGATTCCACTGGTAGAATAATAAGAACAAGAAGAATACAACAATAATAATAATAATAATACATGTAAGTATATATCTTTAACCCTTTCAGTACCGAGCCACTTTTCACCTTAAATCCCAGGCCGATTTTTGCAAATCTGACATGTGTCACATTATGTGGTAATAACTTTGGAACGCTTTTACTTATCCAGGCCATTCTAAAATTGTTTTCTTGTCACATATTGTGCTTCACAATAGTAAATTTGTGGCAAAATATTTCATTTTTATTTATAAAAAAATACCAATCTAACAGCAGAGACTTGCCGCTACTTACCACCATCGGCGGCGTCTTCTAGGCCCTTCTGATGCCGTGATCACACGTGATCACGGCATCAGGAATGCGTCTGAACCCGGAAGCGTACGCTTCCGGGTGGTGTACAGACGCCCCAAGTGGCCAATCGGGGTGTCTGTACACCATATGAAAACTGTAATCCTCGCTGGTGAGGATTACAGTTTTCAAAGTGCAATTCTTATTCTGGCCACTAGATGGCAGGCCAGGATAAGAAATGAGCAATTCATGGATTTATCTCAGTCTAGTAAATCCCTGATTGCTCATAAAGAAAAAAAAAAACACAATATATCAGCTCATATTTGAGCTTAAAAATAGAAAAAAATTTTAAAAAAATGTTAAAAAATATATAAAAAATAAAAAATATATAAAAGTTCAAATCACCCCCCTTTCCGTATAATGAAAAAATCAATACCTAAATAACAATAAATATAGACATCATGGGTATCACCGTGACCGAAAACGCCTGTAATTTTAAAATATAAAAAAAAATTCCAATACGGCGAATTGTGTGGCGGAAAAAAGCGTCCAAATGGCGATTCGCCGTTTTTTGTCGCTTTTTTTCTAAAAAAAAATAAATAAAAAGTGATCAAAAAGTCATACACACCCCAGAATGGTATCAATAAAAACTTCAGATCGCCCCGCAAAAAATGAGCCCCTATACAGCTCCGTACACATAAATACCAAAAAGTTATAGGGGTCAAGATATGACAAGGAAAAAAAAAAAAAAAAGGGCAACTTTCTAATTATTTTATCACTATCAAAACGCAGGAAAAACTATACATATTAGGTATTGCCGGATTCGTACTGACCAGTAGAATGAAAGTAACTGGTCAGTTTTAATGCACATCGAACGCTGTAAATAAGAAACCCATAGAACTGTAGCGTAATAGCGTTTTTTTTGCAATTTCACCCGATTTGGAATTTTCTTCCCGCTTCTCACTACACCATATACAATATTAAATGGTGGCGTTGGAAAGTACAACTTGTCCCTCAAAAAACAAGCCCTCATACAACTATCTGAACAGAAAAATAAAACAGTTATGGCTGTTTGAAGGCAGGGAGAGCAAAACGAAAACGCAAAACCGAAAAAACCTCCGGGGTAGAAAGGGTTAAACTAGGCATACTGTCTGTCAGAGTTGACCCTGCTGAGTAAATGGATAACTGTCTTGTGAAAAATACTATAGAGATTAGAAATAAGGTCACTTCAAAGAATCTTTTGATGTCTACATTTTTCATGCTCCAACAGTAGAAAGTATAAGTGACTGCCTAGGGTGCCATTGAGGGGAGGGGTGGAGGTATAGAATTTATGGCCTTAAAATGTACCTGTCAGCAGGATCAGTCCTATTAAACTAGGCATACTGTCTGTCAGAGTTGACCCTGCTGAGTAAATGGATAACTGTCTTGTGAAAAATACGTTTGTTCCACAAATGAGGGCTTCAGTGCACTGAGGGGCATGGCCAGCACAGGGAGGCTGAGGTACCCTTTAATGCATGGAATCCCTTATTCGCATAAAGAACAAAAGTCATGAGAATACTGCAACCGGTTACATGGGGTTGATCCTGCTGACAGGTGTCCTTAAAAAACAATTAAATGATAGATGGAGATTAACTGCAGACCATATTACAATCACATGGTAGACAGTCCCTCCAGCCTTGCAATGAGAGGTGTGGAGGGTTCGCGGGTGGATGGAAATGTGAAGTATGTATTACAGATGGCAGGGATTGGTTAGAAAGGAGGGTGCCAGAAAGTGATAAAATGACTATGTACTGGGATCGAAGTTGGGGGGTCTTCTGAAACCACTGCTTTCGGTACAGAAAGCTTGTCTCACAACTGGAACCCACAAAGGCATGTTTGGTAGCCTTCGATCAGCAAAGTGAATGGATATAAATGGATTCTTAACATATAGTTAGGTCCAGTGTTAGGTCAAGGACTTGTGATAAATTAAGTACATCCTCTGGCAGCGCAAATGATATCAAGACCGTTGTACCACATGCTTATTGTCAAATGCTAAGGGGCTACAGTCAGAAAAGTATGCATTTCAACACGTCTCACATCTTATTTATTTCTGGTAGTACACTGACTTTTACTAAATGTTGCTGCAAATGTTCTTCACAAATTTCTGCTAAAAGTATCAGTCAGGATGTCAAGCCAGTTAACTTTAAAAAAAAGACTCTCTTTCCAGTTATACAAAATAATTAAATAACACCAGCATTCTCCCAGGGAGTGTCTGTAGCATCAGGTCTCTGCCTCTCCTTCTCCCAGCTCGATCGTGAAGCCCTGCTGGAAAACCCTCACCCTAATGTCTTATTCACACAGTCAGTGTTCGATCAATAATTGCCATCAGTGATTTTAAGGCTAAACCAGGTGCATATCTTTCCCTCATACCTTATTTATGTGTAGCCTCCACTCCAGGTTTTGGCTCACAGTCACTAATGGAAATCACTGACCAAAACACTGACATATGAATAAAGCATTAGACACAGCATCATTGCCAACATCACGTCTATAGGGCGAGCTCCAGGAGAATAAGCATAATACTGCCCTCAGTGGCAAGGTAATTAATAGAGATGAGCGAACGTGCTCGTAACGAGCACTGTAGCGCTCGGCTAGCGCAGGGGAGCCGAGCACTACAGTGCTCGTTAGGAGCACGTTCACTCATCTCTAGTCATTAATGATCTTGAGTCGACAGGGCAGAGCCTTACAAGCTTGCCATGCCTCAGATGTAGCCATGATGTAATCTGGATAGTGGAAAATGTCCTCAGAACAGGCCATCAATATCAAAGTACTGGAAAACCCTTCAGATGGCTGAAGCCTCTACTACTGAACGCTGATTTCCTGTATTATCAGGTTTAGTCAATCTAGTAGTTGCTTCAGTTAAACTGCAACAGACAGAATTCACATAACCTTGCCACATATTAAAGAATTCAGCAGGTCACTATTGAAAAAAATACTACTCCTTTGGTACTTAAAGGGGTTCTCCAGGAATTGAGAAAATGAAAATTCCTAAATATTACTTCATTATAAATATGTTCCCAAAAACCTTTCATTATTTATAATGGCTCGTTTTGTCTATGGAGCAATCATCAGGCGAAATAAGATGGCCGCTGTCCTATCAGTACACACAGAACCTGTCCTAATCACACAGCAGGACACAGCCACATCCCCACCTCCTCTCTGTACTTCACGTCTCCTCATGAACTCTGTTCCTACAGAGATTCATCTTATCATCTGTATTCAGGATCATAATCTCTGACAAGCAGAGCAGAGGAGAATGAGGCAGCACTTTACCTCAGTGTTGTGAAGTAACTTGTCCTGCTGTGTGATCAGGACAGGTTTTGTGAGTACTAATAGGACAGCGGCCGTTTTGTTTCTCCTAATGATTGCTCCCCAGACAAAACAAGCCATTATAAATAATGAAAGGTATTTGGGAACATATTTATAATAAAGTAATATTTACGTATTTTCATTTTCTTAATTCATGGAGAACCCCTTTAAGGATTTGACCACTTAGACCACTCAGAAGTAAGTCAGTTTTGCACAGACATAATATGGCCAGATTCTAGGGTGCAGGTTATAGAACCGTTTTCAAATCTAAGTTCAGAAGAATCGTCCTGATTAGAGTCCTGAGGTTGTAGTCCTAATATGAAACCAAAGTATAACATTATAAGGACTGTATGAAACTGGCCCTACACATAAACAGACTTTATCTATTCTTTTGTTTGGATGAACTTGCGGTCATGCTGGTGATATTACCTGTTTGTTTGCTTTTAATACTGCTCTGAGCGTTGCTATTTGCTCTCGTTTGGTACTAAGCAGAGACTTCAGTTTGAGAATCTCTTCCATTAAGGCTTCTTTGTCTTTATCAATCATGGGCACTAGTTCCCTAGCTGCAGCTCGCTGACGTGACAGTTGTAAGGACCTGTCCACAGCCTTCTGCAAGTGTTTGATTTGATCCCTGATAATGGCATTGAGGTTGTAGATGTTCATTGGCTCTTTACGAATATCGCTAGAGTCAGACACAGGGGAGGATGGGGGGGCAGTGATGACAGGGGATACAGTAGCAGACTTCTGAGCGGTTGTTTCTTTGCTGGATTCTATGCTATCATTTGGTACTGGTTCAGACGGACTTCTCGCCTCAACTGGAGAAGCCAAACCTCTCCTAGCAAGCCTTGGCGAAAGTAGTCCTCGAGGGTCATCAGGACCTTTTAAACTTCCAGTGCGAGTTACTTTACTTTGCCTATAGTAGTCCAACATAACTCTATTTGGTGTTTCATTGTTACAGAGACAAACATGGTGGTAGAGTTGGGCTAGTTCTTCGCTAAAAGTCACTAGCTCATCTTGAGCAGTATTAAGGGTATTATGGGTTTCATTCGCAATAGCAGTCATAATCTGAAGCTCCTTCTCCATAAGAAGTATTTTTTGTCCGCTTTCCTTACTTGCCCTCTCAAGACCTGTTACTTGTTCATCATACATCTGGATTCTCGAGTCCAACTTTGATTTCTCCTCTGTGTAGCTCTCTATATGTTTATTGTATTTTTCTTTTAAGGCTTTTAGTTCAGCTTTGAGGTCTATCACCTCGGTTACAGCTACTTTATATTTGCACTCCAAGATCTCCAGTCCATTGATATCTACTTCATAGTCATGGGTTTCATCTCCTGAAACTTTAGCTTTATCAGAGTCCAACTCTTTGCTACTGTGAAGCCTCCTCATTGTGTTGACATGTTCTGTAAGTCTATGAACCCGTTCATGTTGCTCATTTAAGGCTCCTTTTGTATGTTCCAACTGAGTTTGAGACTCTTGCAGGTTGGTTATCAATATTGCCTTTTCCCGTTCCACCTACAAGCAAAAAAAAAAAAAAAAGAATCGATTAATACAACACGTGTAATTATGAGAAGCCACAAAGACAGCAAATAGTGTACAACATCTGAATTCCAGGTTGGTAAAAGTTTGGAAGTTCTCAGGGTCTTAAGAAAAGCACTGTTGAGTAAGGGATCAAAAGGCAGGTTAATGGTGCAAAAAATGCAAAAATAGAAGAAATAGACGTTTATGACCTAACCCCTTGCAGACATCCACCATACATGTAAGGCGGATGTTGGATTTTTAAAGATGGTGCCCACTCAGAAGGCATTGTCAAGCCTATTGTCTACAGTAATAAATTAGTAGTACTGCAGAAAAGTTTTTTAAAAAAATGATATACACTATGAATGTACAAATAGAAAGGCTGTCACCAAATATAGGCAGAAAAGAAGACTGTGGGGGAGATTTATCAAAACTCATGTAAAAGAAAATTGGCTAAGGCTAGGTTCACATCACCATTTATTTTTCCATTCTGATCGGGAAAAATAAAGAAAAAAACGTATCTTGCATTTAAAGCATTCATTATGCACATTTGGCATCTGTTTTAACCATTTCCGTCTGAGATCCATTATTTTAGACAGAAAAAAAGTCCTGCATGGGCAACTAAGGCTTTTCCTTTGCATCAGTTTTGATACATCTCTAAAATAATTCCATAAGCTCAGAATTCCCATGCTACATCATACACACTGCTTACTTTGACTGCAGTCCCGGTGTTCACAATGCAGGTATCCCCTTGTAGAGCTCCTGTTGTAGCTCCTCCATCTGTCACTCAGAGTAGTTTATGTTATCCCTGCCCCAAGGTATAATTGCTGAGATAGAGGGGGAAGGGGCTGAGGCAGAGGTGGAAGAAGAGGTAAGCCCAAAGTCAGACTGCAGAAAGTCATTCCTCAAACTATCACATCCACAAGTATATAGAATGCAGGCAACATCTGGCTAGGGATTGTATGTATCACTAGGTTAAGATGACCCATGGTGTCTCAGCATTAGAAAATGCAAATATTGTCCCTGAACTCAAGGCAATTAGTATTTTGGATCTTTGCTTTATAGTTACAAAAGCTGCAACATCTCTTCTAAATATCACAGATCCATGATACCCACTGCAAATCAAACCATATCCCTGGTGGAAGTAATCAAATTACTGCTGCATCATAAACGCAAGGGGGTCCTAACCATACCGTACCAGTACCCAAAGCCAGGAAATCCAGGGGACTCAAGTACATGATCTAAGAGCTATTAATAAAATTACAAATCCAGCTGTCCATGTTGTCCAAAACCCATCAACAACTTTTTCAGCCAGACCTGGGGATGCTAAATTGTTCACAGTAATTGACTTAGCCTCAGCTTTCTTTTCATTCACTACACACTGAGATGATCAGTGGTGTATTCTCTTTTGAAGGTAAATACTAGAGATGAGCGAGTACTAAAATGCTCGGGTGCTCGTTATTCGAGACGAATTTTTCCCGATACTCGGGTGCTCGTTTCGAGTAACGAACCCCATTGAAGTCAATGGGAGACTCGAGCATTTTTGCGGGGGACCAAAGCTCTTCACAGGGAAGTTTGCCTGAAAACCTGGAAACCTCAGAAAATGATGGAAACACCACGGAAATGGACAGGAAACAGCAGGGGCAGCATGCATGGATGCCTCTGAGGCTGCTTAATCCCACCATTACCCCAAATCCTCAGGCAACAGCCTGGTGGTTACCCTCATGGCAATTGTGCTCACCCAGACCAAGAAAGGCGAGGCAAATACCCATCACATGTTAGGGAAGCACCCAACTAGGTGCAACGAAGGTCCATCACCGCCTGCAGGTGACACCACTGCTCATGCTGGCACTGCAGCTGACATCAAGTTTAGTATCTGTTCTTATCAGTTGCTGTGCCTGCTGGTGGTATAGTGGTGAGCATAGCTACTTCCCAAGCAGTTGATCTGGGTTCCATTCCCGTCTATCGCAGGAGGCAATGCAGAATCAGTACAATATCTAATACGTCCCCCTACCAGGGGTAAATTGTTTGGAGAGAGGGCCTGTAGGTGGGGGGCAAGGAGGTTTCGGTGGAAGAGCCAGAGGAGTGCCCCCTGGGCTAGCGTGTGTGGTGGTGACAACAGCCGGAATGCATTTGGAAATGCTCTAGCATCAGCCGGTGCAGTATCGATTCTTCTCAGTTTAATACCGTATACGTCCCCTATCTTGGGACCCTATATTTAATGGATATTTCGAACACGGAAAAGGGAAAAAAGAGCTTGCTCTGGCCAGGGGAGTGTCTTTCCCACTGCAGCTAAGGGGACGTGTCCATGCTCTGCCTATCACAGGTCAGGAGGCAGATAAAAGAAGAACAAAAACTAACATGAGTGAAACTTCTGATACGTCCCCTATCCGGCTAAATTGTTTGTAGAGTGGGCCTGTAGGTGGGGGGGCAGGGTGGGGCAAGGAGGTTTCGGTGGAAGAGCCAGAGGAGTGCCCCCTGGGCTAGCGTGTGTGGTGGTGACAACAGCCGGAATGCATTTGGAAATGCTCTAGCATCAGCCGGTGCAGTATCGATTCTTCTCAGTTTAATACCGTATACGTTCCCTATCTTGGGACCCTATATTTAATGGATATTTCGAACACGGAAAAGGGAAAAAGAGCTTGCTCTGGCCAGGGGAGTGTCTTTCCCACTGCAGCTAAGGGGACGTGTCCATGCTCTGCCTATCACAGGTCAGGAGGCAGATAAAAGAAGAACAAAAACTAACATGAGTGAAACTTCTGATACGTCCCCTATCCGGCTAAATTGTTTGTAGAGTGGGCCTGTAGGTGGGGGGGGGGCAGGCTGGGGGGAAGGAGGTTTCGGTGGAAGAGCCAGAGGAGTGCCCCCTGGGCTAGCGTGTGTGGTGGTGACAACAGCCAGAATGGATTTTTGAAAACTGTTGCATCAAGCGGTACAGTCGTAAATTATGAACTAGATCAAGTGTAGCATGTGTTCTCTGTATTCTTCTCAGTTTAATACCGTATATGGCAGCTATCCGGAAAAATAGTTTGGAGAGAGAGAAAGATAGGAAAAAAGACGTCAATTGTTTGGAGAGTGGGCCTGTAGGTGGGGGGGCAGGGTGGGGCAAGGAGGTTTCGGTGGAAGAGCCAGAGGAGTGCCCCCTGGGCTAGCGTGTGTGTTGGTGACAACAGCCGGATGTATTTAGAATGACGACGCAGGACCCCAACTTAAAAATTTAGCATCAACTGGTACAGTCGTAAATTATGAGATTGATCAAGTGTGGCCTGACTTTTTAGATGGAGATTCACCCCTTCTCTGATGTGCTAGCCCAGAACATTCTCTGCCCCAATTCGCAAGACCTTTTGCTGTTTCCGTGTGCTGACAGTGTGGATTTACCAGTGTTGTCTGAGGAGGTGGTGGACAATGGCGAGACACAGGTGTCGGGGGGGTGAGGTAGTTGTATGGGAAGCAAGTTACAGAGGGGACTCCTTGGGGGGGACTTTCTCATGATGGGACAGATTCAACTTGGGTGGATCAGGCACATTAACAGATGAATTTTTTGGGGGGTTTATTTAACTTTTATTTAGCAAAAATAACCACAGAGATATTTATTCGTTATCTTCTCTGCGCAGTCTGGCGTTGGGGTTCCTCACTTTGATGGCGAGCTGTGCCGCTCTCTCCACAATGGTCTGTAGCTTCTTAGATGGAGACTTTGTCAGCGATTTCAGTACAGAAGGACTTGTTGCTCATCCACAGAACCTCGTCCTCCATGACATTGTGGACAAGGAATTTGCGGGTGGACCAGGAATTTGCGGAACCCTGTGAGCAGCATGTGTTTGGTCTTCTACTTGCTACCGTATCCAATGTTTGGCAATATAGATTCGCAAGTAATATTATTTTTCACACCTATCCCAAAAATAAAAATGCATGCAGTATGCGCAAATAAAACTTTGAACTGGAATTGGAGAGAGGGCCTGTAGGTGGACCTCCGGAAAAATTGTTTGAATAGAGGGCCTGTAGGGGGCCCTCCCGAAAAATTGTTTGAAGAGAGGGCCTGTAGGTGGACCTCTGGAAAAATTGTTGGAATAGAGGGCCTGTAGGTGGACCTCTGGAAAAATTGTTTGAATAGAGGGCCTGTAGATGGACCTCAGGAAAAATTGTTTGAATAGAGGGCCTGTAGGTGGACCTCTGGAAAAATTGTTGGAATAGAGGGCCTGTAGGTGGACCTCTGGAAAAATTGTTGGAATAGAGGGCCTGTAGGTGGACCTCTGGAAAAATTGTTGGAATAGAGGGCCTGTAGGTGGACCTCTGGAAAAATTGTTGGAATAGAGGGCCTGTAGGGGGGCCCTCCTGAAAAATTGTTTGAAGAGAGGGCCTGTAGTTGGACCTCTGGAAAAATTGTTTGAATTGAGGGCCTGTAGGGGGCCCTCCTGAAAAATTGTTTGAAGAGAGGGCCTGTAGGGGGCCCTCCTGAAAAATTGTGCTAAAAGAGTGCCAGTTGGACCTCTAAAAAATGGCGTTTTTTGGGTCAGCATTAGGCAAAGACGATATGGAGGAGGAGGAGGAGGAGGAGGAGTAGAGAGGAGGAATCGGATACATAAGTTATTTAAATCTTTAGCTGCTTTCCCCCAGAGGAGATTTGAATTCCGGTGAAATCCAGGCTTTGTTCATTTTAATAAGCGTCAGCCTGTCAGCGCTGTCAGTTGACAGGCGTGTACGCTTATCGGTGATGACGCCACCAGCTGCACTGAATACCCGCTCTGACAGAACGCTAGCGGCAGGGCAGGCCAGCACCTCCAAGGCGTACAGCGCCAGTTCAGGCCACGTGTCCAGCTTTGAAACCCAGTAGTTGTATGGAGCAGAGTGATCGTCTGGACGTTGGTATGGTCAGCTAGGTACTCCCTCACCATCTTTCTGTACAGCTCCCCCCTACTCTGCCTAGACTGGGGACAGGTGACAGTGTCTTGCTGGGGTGACATAAAACTGGCAAAGGCCTTGGAGAGCGTTCCCCTGCCAGTGCTGGACAAATAACCACAGAGATATTTATTCGTTATCTTCTCTGCGCAGTCTGGCGTTGGGGTTCCTCACTTTGATGGCGAGCTGTGCCGCTCTCTCCACAATGGTCTGTAGCTTCTTAGATGGAGACTTTGTCAGCGATTTCAGTACAGAAGGACTTGTTGCTCATCCACAGAACCTCGTCCTCCATGACATTGTGGACAAGGAATTTGCGGGTGGACCAGGAATTTGCGGAACCCTGTGAGCAGCATGTGTTTGGTCTTCTACTTGCTACCGTATCCAATGTTTGGCAATATAGATTCGCAAGTAATATTATTTTTCACACCTATCCCAAAAATAAAAATGCATGCAGTATGCGCAAATAAAACTTTGAACTGGAATTGGAGAGAGGGCCTGTAGGTGGACCTCCGGAAAAATTGTTTGAATAGAGGGCCTGTAGGGGGCCCTCCCGAAAAATTGTTTGAAGAGAGGGCCTGTAGGTGGACCTCTGGAAAAATTGTTGGAATAGAGGGCCTGTAGGTGGACCTCTGGAAAAATTGTTTGAATAGAGGGCCTGTAGATGGACCTCAGGAAAAATTGTTTGAATAGAGGGCCTGTAGGTGGACCTCTGGAAAAATTGTTGGAATAGAGGGCCTGTAGGTGGACCTCTGGAAAAATTGTTGGAATAGAGGGCCTGTAGGTGGACCTCTGGAAAAATTGTTGGAATAGAGGGCCTGTAGGTGGACCTCTGGAAAAATTGTTGGAATAGAGGGCCTGTAGGGGGGCCCTCCTGAAAAATTGTTTGAAGAGAGGGCCTGTAGGTGGACCTCTGGAAAAATTGTTTGAATTGAGGGCCTGTAGGGGGCCCTCCTGAAAAATTGTTTGAAGAGAGGGCCTGTAGGGGGCCCTCCTGAAAAATTGTGCTAAAAGAGTGCCAGTTGGACCTCTAAAAAATGGCGTTTTTTGGGTCAGCATTAGGCAAAGACGATATGGAGGAGGAGGAGGAGGAGGAGTAGAGAGGAGGAATCGGATACATAAGTTATTTAAATCTTTAGCTGCTTTCCCCCAGAGGAGATTTGAATTCCGGTGAAATCCAGGCTTTGTTCATTTTAATAAGCGTCAGCCTGTCAGCGCTGTCAGTTGACAGGCGTGTACGCTTATCGGTGATGACGCCACCAGCTGCACTGAATACCCGCTCTGACAGAACGCTAGCGGCAGGGCAGGCCAGCACCTCCAAGGCGTACAGCGCCAGTTCAGGCCACGTGTCCAGCTTTGAAACCCAGTAGTTGTATGGAGCAGAGTGATCGGTCCGGACGTTGGTATGGTCAGCTAGGTACTCCCTCACCATCTTTCTGTACAGCTCCCCCCTACTCTGCCTAGACTGGGGACAGGTGACAGTGTCTTGCTGGGGTGACATAAAACTGGCAAAGGCCTTGGAGAGCGTTCCCCTGCCAGTGCTGGACAAATAACCACAGAGATATTTATTCGTTATCTTCTCTGCGCAGTCTGGCGTTGGGGTTCCTCACTTTGATGGCGAGCTGTGCCGCTCTCTCCACAATGGTCTGTAGCTTCTTAGATGGAGACTTTGTCAGCGATTTCAGTACAGAAGGACTTGTTGCTCATCCACAGAACCTCGTCCTCCATGACATTGTGGACAAGGAATTTGCGGGTGGACCAGGAATTTGCGGAACCCTGTGAGCAGCATGTGTTTGGTCTTCTACTTGCTACCGTATCCAATGTTTGGCAATATAGATTCGCAAGTAATATTATTTTTCACACCTATCCCAAAAATAAAAATGCATGCAGTATGCGCAAATAAAACTTTGAACTGGAATTGGAGAGAGGGCCTGTAGGTGGACCTCCGGAAAAATTGTTTGAATAGAGGGCCTGTAGGGGGCCCTCCCGAAAAATTGTTTGAAGAGAGGGCCTGTAGGTGGACCTCTGGAAAAATTGTTGGAATAGAGGGCCTGTAGGTGGACCTCTGGAAAAATTGTTTGAATAGAGGGCCTGTAGATGGACCTCAGGAAAAATTGTTTGAATAGAGGGCCTGTAGGTGGACCTCTGGAAAAATTGTTGGAATAGAGGGCCTGTAGGTGGACCTCTGGAAAAATTGTTGGAATAGAGGGCCTGTAGGGGGGCCCTCCTGAAAAATTGTTTGAAGAGAGGGCCTGTAGGTGGACCTCTGGAAAAATTGTAGGGGGCCCTCCTGAAAAATTGTTTGAAGAGAGGGCCTGTAGGGGGCCCTCCTGAAAAATTGTGCTAAAAGAGTGCCAGTTGGACCTCTAAAAAATGGCGTTTTTTGGGTCAGCATTAGGCAAAGACGATATGGAGGAGGAGGAGGAGGAGGAGTAGAGAGGAGGAATCGGATACATAAGTTATTTAAATCTTTAGCTGCTTTCCCCCGGAGGAGATTTGAATTCCGGTGAAATCCAGGCTTTGTTCATTTTAATAAGCGTCAGCCTGTCAGCGCTGTCAGTTGACAGGCGTGTACGCTTATCGGTGATGACACCACCAGCTGCACTGAATACCCGCTCTGACAGAACACTAGCGGCAGGGCAGGCCAGCACCTCCAAGGCGTACAGCGCCAGTTCAGGCCACGTGTCCAGCTTTGAAACCCAGTAGTTGTATGGAGCAGAGTGATCGCTACGGACGTTGGTATGGTCAGCTAGGTACTCCCTCACCATCTTTCTGTACAGCTCCCCCCTACTCTGCCTAGACTGGGGACAGGTCACAGTGTCTTGCTGGGGTGACATAAAACTGGGAAAGGCCTTGGAGAGCGTTCCCCTGCCAGTGCTGGACAAGCTGCCTGCTCGCCTCCTCTCCCCCGCAACTTGGCCCACAGAACCATGCCCTC